>JAWZYT010006483.1:15000-20000 GCA_034508575.1 Petrolisthes manimaculis | reverse complement strand
GTGAATCCTATGAACCAATTGAGTGAATCTTGTGAACCAATATTTACAGAAACCACCAACAGCTACAGTTTCACATAATTCATCGACCCAGTTTCATTTCGAAGGTGTTGACAGGAAAATTGAACCATGCAGATTGAAGGCTACACATAATTATTCCTCAGACAAAGACGGGAACATACAGACTTGATATTGTGTTTTGTACTGCTGTGTTGGCGTGGAAATGCGTAACTGCGTATATAGCGTATCTGCGTATAGCGTGCTGAGGACACATCGTACGGCATGCAAGGCGTCACGCTAATCCTCTCCGTCAGGCAGGTGTACAGTCGAAACTATAAATCTGTATCCAGGAGGTCTTGCTAAAATTTCGAATCCTTTGACACCCTTTTAGTCAATCAAGTTCAATACACTGATATTTATTGTGGACATTTATTTATTTATAGACGCGTAGCAAAATAAATTGGTTGATACTCTTTATACTTTACACTTGAAGGAGTAGATGGATGGATGGATTGCATGGGTTGATGGATCTGTGATGGAGTTGAAATGTTGGAGGTAAATGTTGGAGTCCTTCAAATACTACCACGAAACACCTACCTATATGGAAGGAGCTTGTTTCGTGATGTAGTGAGGAGGAATCAGAAGCCTCCAATTCTCATACACGATCACAGGGTCCTTAAATATAACTAGAACTGTGCCGTATAATACCATATGGAAGACTGACTGGGGAGGCTTTCTATCATTTTACCCATTAACTCTAAACTCGTACAGTTACATTCAGGGTCAATAATTCTACCCACTTTAAAAAATATATAAGGTGTCCAAAGCTGAGAAAGACTGTGGAAGGCAGAGTAGAGTTGAAAGTCGTATGAAACTTCCCTGAATGTTTGATGATTATATCTGCAAAACTTTTACAAAATCAGGGGCAAGAAAAATGTCTGAAAATTTAGAAGAACTTGCTTTCGCTCGCTCTGCTCGGGATGATGTGAAACAGAAGGAAGGTATCTAACAACATTTGGGCTTCGTAGAGTTTCAAATGGGTGAGGGGTAAGTATTATTGACCCACACTGTAAAATAATATACTGTAGAAATAAATGCACACTGTTGACAGAAGGACATTAACTATAAGGGGAAGGTATGTATATAGTTATGGTATTTTTGGGTTATATTAAATCCTCCAAACTACTCCCAGCAACAGGACACCAATATTTGTTATTAATCTGGTCCTGTTTCCTGGCATATTTTGGAGGAATCAAGGCGCTAAATTTACGTAGTGTACCTAAAGTATACTCTCCCCTTTAAAGGCCCAATATAATTATGTGTGGGTGTAAAGTGAACCTGTGTGTGGGGAGGAAAAATGATAATGGGTGTCAGTCAGTCAGAGGAAAGTTTTTAAAGTTTTTCATTACAATATGTCACTCAAGTTGAAGGGATTAATTAATGAAGAAGCTCTCTGTAATGGATTATTCTCTCTCTCTCTCTCTCTCTCTCTCTCTCTCTCTCTCTCATCATAGGTAACATAATAGCGTCATTTATTATGTTCTGTAGATTATCTCTCTCTCTCTCTCTCTCTCTCTCTCTCTCTCTCTCTCTCTCTCTCTCTCTCTCTCTCTCTCTCTCTCTCTCTCTCTATCTATCTATCTATCTCATCGTAATTCTTTTTCCTCTATTTTCTTCCTTCTCTTCCACCACCACTCCCCCTATTCCCTCCCATCCATAATTCTCCTTCATTTTCCCTTTTCCCACAACATTCCCTCTATCCTTATTCCTCCTCCTATTTATTTATTCTCACCCACCACTACCTCCTCCTTCCCATCCGTCCTATCTTTTCCTTCTTTGCCTATAATCACATCGTACATATGGATTAGTAATTAAGATAAACAAATAGGCTCGTTGTACGTACGTCTGCTTGGAAGGCCATCTTGTTTACATATGTCCTGTATACTCGTAGCCCCTTCCTGTTTACAACTACGGTAGGTTCCTCGATACAAGATGAAGATTAATTTAACACTATCCTTCTATCTACCACATGCAGGCTCAGGAAATCACGACGTCTGTTTAGTAAAGAACAAGAGACGTCTGAGAAAACATTTGGTGGTCTTCAATGAGGGACTAAGTGTATGTACAGTAAATATTATGAAGTGGTTGGTGGATGAAAGTTTATATTTATCGTGTATCGAGGATGTACTGTATATCATATCAAAGTTGTATGTATGTACTTGGCTATACTATACTACTTTCTGCATATCTTCCTTTCATCCCTTCAAACCTATTTTCTCTTCATTGTTTTCCTGTTTCCCTTCCAAACTTTGTATCTGTCTTATTCTTTGTCCTTTTCCTTTTCTCTCCTCCCTCCACTTTCGTCTTTTTTTTCTAATCATTCCTCTTCCTTTTATCCATTCTTTTCATTTTCTTTTTCCATTTCATTCTTACTTCTCTTTCGTTTTATCTATACACTCCCTTCCTTCCCCTTCTATCTAAACCCTTCTTTGTCTTAACTCAACCTTTTCCCTATCTCCTCCAGTTCCCCTTCCCTTCTTTCTTCTTTTAAACACACACACACACACACACACCTTTCCAGTTCCCCTTCCCTTCCTCCTCCTTTTACACACACACACACACACCTTTCCAGTTCCCCTTCCCTCCCTTCTTCTTTTATACACACACACACATACACACCTTTCCAGTTCCCCTTCCCTTCCTCCTTCTTTTACACACACAGACACACACACACACCTTTCCAGTACCCCTTCCCTTCCTCCTCCTTTTACACACACACACACACACACACACAGACCTTTTTAGTTCCCCTTTCCTTCCTCCTCCTTTTACACACACACACACACACACTTTTTCAGTTCCCCTTCCCTCCCTCCTCCTTTAACACACACACACACACACCTTTCCAATTCCCCTTCCCTTCCTCCTCATTTTACACACACACACACACACACCTTTCCAGTTCCCCTTCCCTTCCTTCTCCTTTTACACACACACACACACACACCTTTCCAGTTCCCCTTCCCTTCCTCCTCCTTTTACACACACACACACACACACACACACACACAGACCTATTCATTTCCCCTTCCCTCCCTTCTTCTTTTACACACACACACACACACACCTTTTAGTTCCCTTCTGCCTGCCTGCTGGTACAAATGTCAGGATCAATATATATACTATACTTTTATCGACCTGTACCACGTGAGTCATGGCGCCACACACACACACACATGCAGCCATCGGGGAGAACAAACCAAGTATTATATATTTACCTGAGTCACACACACACACACACACACACACACACACACACACACACACACACACACACATACAGTACACCGTCTTCCCTTCCCTCCAACACATGTACCAAAATATATAGATTGAAGGGGATGACATTTGCTTTATTAAATTGAAAGGCTACTAATTCCTGATACTTTAGTCACACACACACCGTCGTCCAGTCCATCCAACACACCATAATATATATTTTAAATAAAGGGGAGAACATCAGCTTTGGTAAATTGGGGGGCCGGCTACTGATTCCTCCAAACTATGTCACCGAAACAGATGTACTCGTATGGTAACCTGGATTATAGGAGTGATTTGTCTCCTGGGATATAGTTTGGAGATGAATCAGCAACCTCACTCACTCATCCAAAATCGTTCGTGGGCCATAGATTAACTCCGCCTATCTCCTCCAGTTCTCCTTACCTCCCTCCTTTTCTAACACACATATGCACACACACACACACCTTTCCAGTTCCCCTTCCCTTCCTCCTCCTTTTACACACACACACACACACACACCTTTTTAGTTCCTTTGGTCGGAGGGGGTACAGTGTTTATAGATCGTGACGTCTGTAAAACAAGGTGTTAAGTTATAAACCCTAATGGACCCAAAACTGAAGGAGCTATGACACCCCTGTATATATTCTATAAGATGGGTTTCAACTCCATGTAGGCCTTTCCATCGGGATTTCTTCTTTAACTTGACCGGGTTTGTTTAATTAATGTATTGCCTGTGTGTTGGACTACAGTTACAAGGAACGAACACGGTGGATGCACAACTTTTTCGTCTCCATCTCATATCTTTGTGTTTCCATCGGGGTTTCTTCTTTAATTTGGCCGAGTTTGTTTACATTTTTGCCTCTGTGTTGGACTACTGTTACAAGGGACAAGGTGGACACACAACTTCATATGTGCACTATTTTTTTGTTTACTGTTCCGACACTAGACACAGACTTCCTCAAGCCCGTTACACTCTATGTTATGATACACTATGTTATGTTTTGGTGATTCACTCGTCTGATGCTTTAACTGTATAAGATGTATTAATACGTATGGTGAGTAAATCTGTAACTTCAACCACCCACTGAATATTTGGTTTCTTTAATACAATGCCATGGTTGGCTGACACTTCAACATTACCGTCTGGTGTTTAATGGAGCCAATAGCTGAACAGATGTCAAAAATACTGAGAAATTGTATATTATTTATCTTTTTACACACACATAGAATTGTAAGAATCATCATCATCAATACGGTACCTCATTTCCCTTTTTTTCCCCTGACAGGCAAAGGCAGTATATATAATAATATTTACTCATAGTATATACACTGTGGCCAAAGGGTTCATCCATGAAGCTCAGAGGCTATTTGAACCTTTGATGGGGTCATTGTTATAGAGTGGGATCACCAACCCTCACTCCCCCACCTGTATTGTATAGGGGATACGAGACTGACTGCAACATTACAAAAATGATGGGTGATGGGGACGCCACTTCCCTACGCCAACAGAGGTAGAATACATCACATAAAATCACATGCATGACTGCAATACATTCATCTTTCATCACAACATATTTAAAAATGTGTGTACCTTATTTTTCCACTATAGCGAGTGATATGGACACCTGGTGGAGCTGGTGTGAATTAGTGGGGTTCACGGCAGGTCAGGAATATTGACCGTGTATAATGGAGGGGAAGGGAACGGC
>JAWZYT010006483.1:0-10000 GCA_034508575.1 Petrolisthes manimaculis | reverse complement strand
TGTGTGTGTGTGTGTGTGTGTGTGTGTGATGAACCACCACTGACCACACATCTGACAAGCTAATTAATAACGTGTAGATAATAATTAGGTTCTGAGTCAAGTGAGGTAAGCACAGGGAGACTTAAGTAAATGAGAGAGAGAGAGAGAGAGAGAGAGAGAGAGAGAGAGAGAGAGAGAGAGAGAGAGAGAGAGAGAGAGAGAGAAAGAGAGAGAGAGAGTGAGTGTGGGCGTAAGGGCAGACAACCTAACCCACCACACCCATCACCACCCACATTATAGCAATATATCGACGTCACGAAGGAAGGAAGGAAAGGAAATGGAACCGACATTGTATGAAAAGATGAATCAGTCCTATTATGATGAAGGAGGAAGATAAAATTGAAAGAAAATTAAAGAGACCATAAGATACAAAATTTAGATGTATGTAGGAGAAAGGTTAACAAGAAATAAAGTTATATCATTACATATGAAATTTTAGAGAGAGAGAGAGAGAGAGAGAGAGAGAGAGAGAGATGGAAGGATAAGCAGGATAACATAGAGTAATAAAATTAGAAACACCAATGACAGTATAGGCTAGGGTGTGTCCAGCTGTGAACATTGGGAGGGGAAATGGAAAGGGCTATAGGAGAGAGTAAAGGAGAGTAGAGAAGGGTATTTGGGTTGAGGAAGAGAAAGAGAGAATGGAGAAGGGTAGAGAAGAAGGGTAGGGGACTTTGAGGTATAGGAGGTGGGAAAAGAAATGGGTAGGTGGTTTAAGGGAAAGGAGGGGAGTGTGGAAAGGGGTGGAAAGGGGTATGTGAGAGTAAGGGAGTGTGGAAAGGGGTATGTGAGAGTAAGGTGTGTGTCCAGCTGTGAGCATTAGGGTAATATCAAGCCACCAGCTGGGGTAATGGTGCCAGACGAAGGAGGAAGTGGTGGAGGAAGTTAAATGGTATAGGGGGGTGAGAGAGGTGTAAAGTGTAGGGAGGTTGAGGGGGGAATGGTGTGGGGGTGTGAGGGGGGAATGGTGTAGGGGGGTGTGAGGGGTGTAAAGTGTTGGGAAGAGGGAGAGTGAAGGAATAAACGAAAAGGTTAGGGAAAAAGAAAGAGGAGGAAGGTAAATGAGAGATGGAAACGAAGGGAAGGGGGAAGGAAGGAGAGGAAGGGGAGAAGGAAGAGAGGAAGAGAACAAGATGAAATGAAGGGAAGGAAGAATGGGAATACGTTAAGTGGAAAGGTAGAATGAAAGGAAAGGGAAAGTAAAGAGGGAGAATGATGGAGGGAAGGGAAGAGGAAGGAGGGAAAGATAAAGAGTCCATGTGGAGAGGAAAGATGGACGGAGGAATAGATAAAAGGGTGGAGGGGAGATAAGGAAGGAGGAAAAATGAACGGCTGAAATGGAGGAGAGGAGAGGAAGGAAGGACGAAGAGATAAACTGGTGAAATCGAGAAGAAAATGAAAATACATGTAATAATAATAAAAATGATAATGACAATAACAAAAACAATAATATAATAATAATAACAAAAACTTTAATTTGAACAAGACGGAATAGGAAAGCAGTTTACGAAGATTACACACAAACACACACACACACACAGGCTGACAAGAGGAAAAATAATCACGACAGGAAAATCCATTCGCGAAAAAAAAAGGAAACATAAAAATGATTTGAAAACTGTAAACAAATAAATATATGACAAGAGGCGGGAAAAGGCGCTGGAAAAAATAATACGTTCGCGGTAAAAAGCGCGGGAAAAAAGCGCGGGAAAAAAATAAATACGAGCATACAATGATTTGCCGACTTCGCTATACCCGCCAGCCAGCCAGCCAATGGTAAACAAGCAGCAGGAGAAAAACAAGCGGGAAACAGCTAGGGCCAATCAGCGTCGAGTAATGTGTCCGGGGAAACAGTGAGGGCCAATCAGCGTCGAGTAATGTTTCTGTCGATAGGGAAGTAAACACGGCAAGTCTCGCCTCTTGAGTTCCGAAGTGACAGGGCGTGGAGAGAAAGAGAAAGAGAAAGAGAGAGAAAAAAAAAAAAAAAGAGAGAGAGAGAGAGAGAGAGAAAAAAAAAAGAGAGAATGAGAGAGAGAGAGAAAGGAGTTGTTTGGATGGAAATGTAAATAAAAATGGCATTGAGAGAGAAAGCAAACTCATGTTGAAGTCTTCTGATAACAGTCACCTTCCAATCTTCCATACACATTACCTCCCTTCATGGCCCTTCACCTGATTTATCTCTCCCTTATCCCCCCCCCCCTCTATCTCTCTCTCTCTCTCTCTCTCTCTCTCTCTCTCTCTCTCTCTCTCTCTCTTTTCATGCTGATCAATTCCTCTCTCCTTTAAATATTTTGTCTTTTCCAGTGGTTTTATTCCTCTCTCCTCTAATTACTCTCTTTCTCTCTCTCTCTCTCTCTCTCTCTCTCTCTCTCTCTCTCTCTCTCTCTCTCTCTCTCTCTCTCTCTACTACCACCTACACAAGACACACATTAAGACAAGGTGTACCGTGTAATGTATGTACAGCTCCGGACTGATCAATGGTCCACACTTCTTCCACCCTTGCCTTGGTGTGGGCCTCAACGGATATGGTATCACTGACAGGTGGAGGGGGGAGGGGAGAAATGTGGGCGGAGTTATATAGGGGGGGTAGCGTTACCAATGTTGAGCCATCCAGAAATTTGAATCCCGAACCACTTGTGATCATGGATGTGAACCACTCACTTGAAGGTGGTAGGAGAGGAGGGGTTGGGTTGGGGAGAGGGGGGTAAAGCTTCACCAGTGATCGAGATGGAGAGAATTATTGGATCAAGTAGCTAAATGTTTTCTTCTGTAATCTAAATCCAACTCTGATGCTGCATTCCATGGGATATTCTTTATTATTTGAAATGAATCCAGATTTTACCTAATATAATTAACACGACACCAGTTTTTGATGACTAATATATCAAGCGATGCACCACCTACCCAGTGTTAAGTTACATTTCAAGTAAATCCTTTATTTTTATCCTGTATCATTTATGACATTTTCTAAGAAACGTCTATTGTGTAACTGGTTACCAAAGGATAATAGTTATAGTGTAAGATGTTAATTACCTAATAACTACTCCATCTGTTCTTCCTCACCCCGTCCTCCCTTATTCAATTCACTGTTTCCTCTCCCTCCATCCCACCATTCCTTGCTCTCCATCTTAACACCACTACCATCATTCTGTGTGTTGCTGCATAATCTGTTAATGCGCAAACACGACCACAATAGAAATAAAAGTGATATTTGGTATGCAAATACAATCCGTTATATATGACGAATATATTTATTACCTTTATTTATTTATCTGAGGTCAACATCTAGGCCAGCCATTCAGACGCCCAGTATAGTGAACCAATCACAAGATTTAGAGGATATTGTGTCACAACTATTGTTATTACTAATTAAAACAGGGAAAAATTGAAATCAGACATTTATTGGTTATTGTTTACATCTCCACAAGTCCTCGTCACGAAGCATTCAAACCCATAATCCAACTGGGTCTGTAGGCACCACACTGTAATTATAATAACCACAATAATAATAACTGTTAACTTATTATAACCTGAAGTTTATACTTCGACCTCACGTTTGCATTAAGCATGTGTAATGTTTGTTTTGTTTTCTTATTATTATTATAAGCACCGATATATGTATTGCTTTAGACCCTTAGCCACGATGATATACAGTATATACACTATTTATATACACTTCTATGAAGATATTAAGGCTTGAAATACTGTAGATTACATATTTCATTTCATTACTCATCAATTTGTTGCTAGTATCGTGTTCAACCACCCTCCTTTTCAATGACAGCCTGCAGTCGCTCGGGCATTGAGGCACCATGCCTCCTCACTGTATAATATATTATATGATTTTCCCCGAAAAATCTCCCACTGTGTTCTGGTGTGACGTAACAAATCTGCTGTGGTTCTCTGTCGTTCTGGCTCCCACGTGTTAACGATAGAACCTCATAGATTTTCTATAGGGTTCATATCGCAGTCTTAAATAGACAAATCTATCACCTGCAAATAATCATGAGCAGTAAACCATTCTTGAACTTTCCTCGCCATATGGATAGGGCATCGGTCGTGTATAGGACAGATAAGGGTGAGTAGTTGAAAAGATATTAAAAACATTTAGAATATGTGCTTCATTATATTGCATTTGATCGATCTATTAAATAAAGACACTGTCAATTGTTCACCCCCGTAGAGAGATACTGATTATAATTATTATCCTTTGGATATTAAGCAACAAATAACGGAGCCGAGACAATTAATTTTCTGTCTTCAGCTTTACCTGTATTCTTTTCACCCCTCATGCTGGCAGTCCCCCTCTTTATCACCTCTTCTCGCCGTAAAATAAATAAATTTCTACCTATATTTTTCAAGTAACTGGCAACCTCACACAACCTCCTCTCACCTGTCTTCTCTCTCTCTCACGTCCCCTTCCTTCCTTGCCTTCTGTAGTATTTTTTATCTTTTGTTTCTCATATTTTTAACCTTCTCATTCGTTCTTTGAAAGTTTTAATGACATAAGCTTTTCTCTCTTATCACCCATAACCAAATTATTAAGTAAAAATTTACCGATAATCCACTGTTTTTATTAAACCTGGAGAATCAAAGGTGACAAACATATATATTCTCTTTGTCGGGAGAATAATATGTAACAGTTCTGGCTCTCAAAATACATTGGTTTGCAAGATTGCCAACATTAATAATTAAGTCTTGTGGGTGATAACTAGACGTAATATATAGGCCTATAGGCCGCATCTAAATTCATAATTTTAAACACTAAGAAGAATGGAAGACAAATATGTAATGCTTTATAGAAATGGAACTGAAATTTGTATTTCTGTATATTGTATTTTACTTTAATGTTGTCACTATTAAGAGTTTTATTATATGAATATTGTGGAATACAAGGTGCAATAATATCTTTATAAAGTTAGTATTAAAAGTAATAGCAAGATGCTGATGGTAGTCTTCTATTGAATTAATCCTTTATATTATTGTGTGCACATAAATACTCGTCATTAGAAATGTGTAGGGTTATGAAGGCTGACGTCTCATAGGTTGTCACCACTGATTATCATATGTTTCACAAATAGTAACTAGCTTTATTCTGCTTTGTCTACGTGTTAATGATTTCCTTGTTATGGCCAGAAATTTACTTGTAATCCAATAATACACTATATGTAACGTAGAACAAGTTATTTTCCCCCCCATGTGTTAGGTTGGTAAGCCTGCGAAAGCTACAAGATGTGGGATTGGTGTGTGTGTGTGTGTGTGTGTGTAAAGGGAACTGTGGTTCACATGACTCGAACCTTCACTTCACCAGAAATAAGCCTATATTCTGCAGGAGAGATTCGATTGTCTCATTCCGTTCCACAGAATATTATTCTTTTCACATATAATATATGGATAATTGTGGTTCTCATAATTTTGTTTAATATATTCATTATTGTTGAAACACATTTACCATTGAGTATAGCCATTTCATTACATATGTCCAATTTTTATAGTCACCCATCCTATCTGATGTCATTACAGTTCTGCTGATATCGAACAATACTTAATTAGCCTACAGATGAGAGTAGAAAATAATAATATTATGATGACAATGATAAAATTCAATAATTAATTATATAGGTTTGTTAATGTGAACTCCATCTCCATTAGTTCCTTCGCCCAAAGTCAACCATAAATCTTCAAGAAAACGTCTCTACAGCCACGGTTATTGGCGTCTCTCTTGTTCTCTCTTCCTCCACCAGCCCCTCCATACCCCCCCCCCCTTCTTTCTCTCTCATTTCATATATATATATATATATATTCTACATAACTATTATCATATCCTTTTGCTTGCATAAATTTGAAGGGCAATGGGTGATAAGGGAGAAAGGCCTATGTCATTAAAACTTTCAAAGAACGAATGAGAAGGTTAAAAATATGAGAAACAAAAGATAAAAAATACTACAGAAGGCAAGGAAGGAAGGGGACGTGAGAGCACGTGGGAGCCAGAACGACAGAGAACCACAGCAGATTTGTTACGTCACACCAGAACACAGTGGGAGATTTTTCGGGGAAAATCATATAATATATTATACAGTGAGGAGGCATGGTGCCTCAATGCCCGAGCGACTGCAGGCTGTCATTGAAAAGGAGGGTGGTTGAACACGATACTAGCAACAAATTGATGAGTAATGAAATGAAATATGTAATCTACAGTATTTCAAGCCTTAATATCTTCATAGAAGTGTATATAAATAGTGTATATACTGTATATCATCGTGGCTAAGGGTCTAAAGCAATACATATATCGGTGCTTATAATAATAATAAGAAAACAAAACAAACATTACACATGCTTAATGCAAACGTGAGGTCGAAGTATAAACTTCAGGTTATAATAAGTTAACAGTTATTATTATTGTGGTTATTATAATTACAGTGTGGTGCCTACAGACCCAGTTGGATTATGGGTTTGAATGCTTCGTGACGAGGACTTGTGGAGATGTAAACAATAACCAATAAATGTCTGATTTCAATTTTTCCCTGTTTTAATTAGTAATAACAATAGTTGTGACACAATATCCTCTAAATCTTGTGATTGGTTCACTATACTGGGCGTCTGAATGGCTGGCCTAGATGTTGACCTCAGATAAATAAATAAAGGTAATAAATATATTCGTCATATATAACGGATTGTATTTGCATACCAAATATCACTTTTATTTCTATTGTGGTCGTGTTTGCGCATTAACAGATTATGCAGCAACACACAGAATGATGGTAGTGGTGTTAAGATGGAGAGCAAGGAATGGTGGGATGGAGGGAGAGGAAACAGTGAATTGAATAAGGGAGGACGGGGTGAGGAAGAACAGATGGAGTAGTTATTAGGTAATTAACATCTTACACTATAACTATTATCCTTTGGTAACCAGTTACACAATAGACGTTTCTTAGAAAATGTCATAAATGATACAGGATAAAAATAAAGGATTTACTTGAAATGTAACTTAACACTGGGTAGGTGGTGCATCGCTTGATATATTAGTCATCAAAAACTGGTGTCGTGTTAATTATATTAGGTAAAATCTGGATTCATTTCAAATAATAAAGAATATCCCATGGAATGCAGCATCAGAGTTGGATTTAGATTACAGAAGAAAACATTTAGCTACTTGATCCAATAATTCTCTCCATCTCGATCACTGGTGAAGCTTTACCCCCCTCTCCCCAACCCAACCCCTCCTCTCCTACCACCTTCAAGTGAGTGGTTCACATCCATGATCACAAGTGGTTCGGGATTCAAATTTCTGGATGGCTCAACATTGGTAACGCTACCCCCCCTATATAACTCCGCCCACATTTCTCCCCTCCCCCCTCCACCTGTCAGTGATACCATATCCGTTGAGGCCCACACCAAGGCAAGGGTGGAAGAAGTGTGGACCATTGATCAGTCCGGAGCTGTACCTGGGGTGATGGTGTACAAATAGTCTTAAGGGTGAAGGGAAGAGAGGAAGGGATGGGGTAGTAGTAGTAGTAGTAGTGGTGGTGGTGGTGGTGGTGGTGGTGGTGGTGGTAGTAGTAGTAGTAGTAGTGGTGGTAGTAGTAGTAGTAGTAGTAGTAGTAGTAGTAGTAGTAGTAGTGGTGGTGGTGGTGGTGGTGGTGGTAGTAGTGGTGGTGGTGGTAGTGGTAGTGGTGGTAGTAGTAGTAGTGGTAGTAGATGTGGTGGTAGTAATAGTAGTAGTAGTAGTAGTAGTGGTCCAAAGTCTCATCTTATCACTTCTCATATTTCTTGTACTCACCATCCCTGTCTTCCCTCCAACACCAAACTATCTTCTTTTTTCTCCTCCTCTTCTTTTTTCCTCGTCATCTTTCAAACTCTCTTTTCTTTTCTCCTCTTCTTCCTTCTCTTCGCCACCTTTCGAATTATTTTCTCTTCCCTCCTCTTCTTTCTTCCATTCACCACAATTTATCTCGTTTTTTGTTTTGTTTTATCCTCTCCTTTCGCGTCCCCTCAATATTTATTTCGTCTTTTTACTTCCTCCTCCTCCTCCTCCTCCTCCTCCTCCTCCTCCTCCTCCTTCTCCTCCTCCTCCTCGTCCTCCTCTCTCCTTCGTACTTCTCATTGTTTGTCCACTCTCCCTCTCGCACCTCATTTCTTTATATGTATGTTTATCTAACCATCTACTTCTATAACTTTTATCTTATAGCTGAATCTTAAAATAATCGACCCCCATTTCCTTCTTCCTCTCCTCTAATCATTCATCACTACCATTTCCTTCCTCCCTTCCTTCCTTCCCTTTCTCCATTAGTGTTACAAGCCTCCCTTAGTAATCAGTCCCGTTCCCTTTCCCTTACCATTGTCACATACCCTCCCCTTTCCCTACCACCAGTGCCCCAAATACTCCCCATCCCTTAGTACCATTCCCTATAGTTCCCCTTCCCCTTCCCCATCACTGTCCCATACGTCCCCTATCGTCTCGTAGTATCATTTTGTAATTTCCTTTTAACCTTCCCTATCAAAGTCTAGTACTCCTTTCCTTAGCCCTCTTCTTCCCTTCTCTCTCTCTCTCTCTCTCTCTCTCTCTCTCTCTCTCTCTCTCTCTCTCTCTCTCTCTCTCTCATAAATAACCTCCCTTTAGAGAAGTAAGTACCCTTCCCTTCCCCTCCCTTTCCCTTCCCTCGAACTGGTATACCCTTTACGAAGACTGTCTTGCTGGCAAATTGGAAGTCTACTGATTCCTCCTAACCATGCCAGAAAACAGACGCCCTCAATGGTACTAATAGGGGATCTGTTCCGTGGCATAGTTTGGAGGAATCAGAGACCTTTCAATTCACCAACAAAAAAAGAATCTTCCCCATAAGTCTACTCTCTCTCAATGTATCACCAAGCCTTATACTTTCTATATGTACTTTCCTTTCATTTGTTATCCTTCCATCATTCCGTTTATCATCCTTTATGTATAGGTAAGTTACGGTTGGCAAGTTGAAGGCTACTGCTTCCTCCAAACTATGCCACGCAACAAACTCCCTCTGTAAATGCTTTGTTTTGTTATACAGTTTGGAGGATTCAGCAGCCTTCACAAGTTCATAAAAACTCAGGCAATCTCTTTTCCATAATAATTTCCCATTCCAGTATATTCTTCCTGTTAAGTCTACCATAGTTCATTATTATATCTACCATTCCACAAAAAAAAAAAAAATCTTTATCACCATTTCCCCATCATTGGTTCTCTCTTTTCACGACATTCCATCCTTTTCCCAAATACATTCTCTTCACAGTACATACATTCCATCCCACAAGTCTAATAAAATCCGACCACATATTCCCTTTATCCAACACATTCCCAATCCCATTCCTTCCTTCCTTCCAACAAGCATAAAAACCTTCCATATTATATCTTTTCCCATTTGAACGGATAATCTGTTCCTAGTATCCTCCTATATCATATAATAATACTCTGTCCTACATAATCTCCCTTCAACTTAGTACTATGCTATTCTGTCCCTTCCCTTCCCGTCTTTCCTCCACACTATCTTACTTCCACTTTGTATTCTACTCTTCCATCTCTCACCATTTAATTTGTTTTCTCTGGGTCCCCTTCCTTTATAACATACATACTTCTAAGATCCTTATGTACTCTTCCCTTCCTCTCTCTAGCTTAAATTTTATTCACTGGGCCCCCTTTCTTTACAACATACATACTTCTTCCTTACGTACTCTTCCCTTCTTCTCTCTACCACCACCACCACAACCAACCCCAAGACGACGTTTCTTTTACACATTCCAGACACACATACATATACATAATCCCCGACACTGTACTCTACTATACCTGCCACAGAGGGCCTTTTGAGGTGACCCTGGTACATTGGCTTAGGGGTCGAGGTGAAACGAGAAGGAGGATTATGAAAAAAAAAGGAATATGCAAATACGAAATACACACACACACACACAAATCATATAAAATCGTGTGTGTGTG
>JAWZYT010006482.1:15000-27674 GCA_034508575.1 Petrolisthes manimaculis | reverse complement strand
ATAATAATAAAAATAAAATAAAAATAATAATAAAAATAATGATAAAAAAAAAAAAAATAATAATAATAATAATAATAATAATAATAATAATAATAAAAATAATAATAAAAAAAAAAAAAAAAAAAAAAAAAAAAAATGATAAAAAGATAAAAAAAAAAATAATAATAATAATAATAATAATAATAATAATAATAATAATTTATCTAAAATCAGTACAGAACCTGTTCTTTCCCCCCGGTTTAGGAACCAACACACAGGGTGAACTCTATGGACTATTACTAGGTTCTATTAAATCATTCTTTAACATATACTCTATCTCTTTCCTCATAATCTCTCTTTTTTCTGGATTTACTCTGTATGGGTGTTGTTTAATTAATTGGTCTAACGTCATCGACTTCCACATCATGTACTATTGCATTTATTCTCCTGGGAGTATCAGGAAACAGAGATTTGTACTTATTTATTTATGATCTTGTTCACTTCTTCTTTTTCATCTCCACTCCAATGTTTCAGCTTTTCATCCAACTGTTTCAACACTGTCCAGTTTTCCAGGCATTGTCCTTCACATTTTACTAGATTCTCATCCTTCGTTACCTTTCCCTTCTCGAACTTGACAAGGTTTCCACAATTCATGTTATGGTTTTTTTTTCAACCTTCTCCCTATCTTGGTATGGTTTTAACATGTGGATAATTATGGCATAACTGATTTCCTTTACGTCTTCCTGGAGTTTTCACTAGATAGTTGACGTGAGTAATTTTCTTTTCCACAACCCAAGGCCCACAATACTTTGTATTCATTGGGTTTCCTTGTAATGGAAACAGCACTAATACTTTGTCGCCAGGCAAGAAGCTTCTCTCTCGTGCATTTCTATCATACCACTTCTTCATATCAATTTGAGATGCCTTTAGATTCTCACAAGCAATCTCTCTGGCCCTCATCAAGTTTCCTTTTAACTTCATCACATAACTCAACAAATTTGGTGCCTCTACATTTCCCAGCCAATTCTCCTTTAATTAACACTGAGTACCTGTTCTACATCTCTCCAAAACCTGGACGTGTGATCAGCATTGCAGCCAGTGGACTGTAACTTCTCTCACTCACTCACCTTAACACTGAGTACCTGTTCTACATCACTCCAAAACCCGGACTTGTGATCAGCATTGCAGCCAGTGGACTGTAACTTCTCTCACTCACTCGCCTTAACACTGAGTACCTGTTCTACATCCCTCCAAAACCCGGACGTGTGATCAGCATTGCAGACAGTGGACTGTAACTTCTCTCACTCACTCACCTTAACACTGAGTACCTGTTCTACATCCCTCCAAAACCCGGACGTGTGATCAGCAATGCAACCAGTGGACTGTAACTTCTCGAGTTTTTTGGGTCTCAGAAGCCATTTGTACATGTCTACACTGTTCTAGAAGAAAATCAATTTTCAGGCAAAAAAAATGCTAAAACACGTTTTTTTGGCCCAAAAAGTCGATTTGTGCATGCATCTTTGATACCCGTTTATATCCCAAATTTAGCCTAAAAACACCGAAAAATCGAGTTTTTTGGGTCTCAGAAGCGATTTGGACAGTGCTAGAAAAATTTCAATTTTCAGGCAAAAAAAATGCTAAAACACGTTTTTTTGGCCCAAAAAGTCGATTTGTGCATGCATCTTCGATACCCGTTTATATCCCAAATTTAGCCTAAAAACACCGAAAAATCGAGTTTTTTGGGTCTCAGAAGCGATTTGTACATGTCTACACTGTTCTAGAAAAAATTCAATTTTCAGGCAAAAAAAATGCTAAAACACGTTTTTTTGGCCCAAAAAGTCGATTTGTGCATGCATCTTCGATACCCGTTTATATCCCCAATTTAGCCTAAAAACACCGAAAAATCGAGTTTTTTGGGTCTCAGAAGCGATTTGTACTGTGTTAGAAAAATTTCAATTTTCAGGCAAAAAAAAAGCTTAAACACGTTTTTTTGGCCCAAAAATTCGATTTGTGCATGCATCTTCGATACCCGTTTATATCCCAAATATAGCCTAAAAACACCGAAAAATCGAGTTTTTTGGGTCTCAGAAGCGATTTGGACTGTGCTAGAAAAATTTCAATTTTCAGGCAAAAAAAATGCTAAAACACGTTTTTTTGGCCCTAAAACTCGATTTGTGCATGCATCTTCGATACCCGTTTATATCCCAAATTTAGCCTAAAAACACCGAAAAATCGAGTTTTTTGGGTCTCAGAAGCGATTTGTACTGTGCTAAATAAATTTCAATTTTCAGGCAAAAAAAATGCTGAAACACGTTTTTTGGGCCCAAAAAGTCGATTTGTGCATGCATCTTCGATACCCATTTATATCCCAAATTTAGCCTAAAAACACCGAAAAATCGAGTTTTTTGGGTCTCAGAAGCGATTTGTACATGTCTACACTGTTCTAGAAAAAAATCAATTTTCAGGCAAAAAAAATGCTAAAACACGTTTTTTTGGCCCAAAAAGTCGATTTGTGCATGCATCTTCGATACCCGTTTATATCCCAAATTTAGCCTAAAAACACCGAAAAATCGAGTTCTTTGGGTCTCAGAAGCGATTTGTACATGTCTACACTGTTCTAGAAAAAAATCAATTTTCATGCAAAAAAAATGCTAAAACACGTTTTTTTGGCCCAAAAAGTCGATTTGTGCATTCATCTTCGATACCCGTTTATATCTCAAATTTAGCCTAAAAACACCGAAAAATCGAGTTATTTGGGTCTCAGAAGCGATTTGTACTGTGCTAGAAAAATTTCAATTTTCAGGCAAAAAAAATGCTAAAACACGTTTTTTTGGCCCAAAAAGTCGATTTGTGCATGCATCTTCGATACCCGTTTATATCCCAAATTTAGCCTAATAACACCGAAAAATCGAGTTTTTTGGGTCTCAGAAGCGATTTGTACATGTCTACACTGTTCTAGAAAAAAAATAATTTTCAGGCAAAAAAAATGCTAAAACACGTTTTTTTGGCCCAAAAAGTCGATTTGTGCATGCATCTTCGATACCCGTTTATACCCCAAATTTAGCCTAAAAACACCGAAAAATCGAGTTTTTTGGGTCTCAGAAGCGATTTGTACATGTCTACACTGTTCTAGAAAAAAATTAATTTTCAGGCAAAAAAAATGCTAAAACACGTTTTTTTGGCCCAAAAAGTCGATTTGTGCATGCATCTTCGATATCCGTTTATATCCCAAATTCAGCCTAAAAACACCGAAAAATCGAGTTTTTTGGGTTTCAGAAGCGATTTGTACTGTGCTAGAAAAATGTCAATTTTCAGGCAAAAAAAATGCTAAAACACGTTTTTTGGGCCCAAAAAGTCGATTTGTGCATGCATCTTCGATACCCGTTTATATCCCAAATTTAGTCTAAAAACACCGAAAAATCGAGTTTTTTGGGTTTCAGAAGCGATTTGAACATGTTTACACTGTGCTAGAAAAATTTCAATTTTCAGGCAAAAAAAATGCTAAAACACGTTTTTTTGGCCCAAAAAGTCGATTTGTGCATGCATCTTCGATACCCGTTTATATCCCAAATTTAGCCTAAGAACACCGAAAAATCGAGTTTTTTGGGTCTCAGAAGCGATTTGTACTGTGCTAGAAAAATTTCAATTTTCAGGGAAAAAAAATGCTATAACACGTTTTTTTGGCCCAAAAATTCGATTTGTGCATGCATCTTCGATACCCGTTTATATTTCAAATTTAGCCTAAAAACCCCGAAAAATCGAGTTTTTTGGGTCTCAGAAGCGATTTGTACATGTTTACACTGTGCTAGAAAAATTTCAATTTTCAGGCAAAAAAAATGCTATAACACGTTTTTTGGGCCCAAAAAGTCGATTTGTGCATGCATCTTTGATACCCGTTTATATCCCAGATTTAGCCTAAAAACACCGAAAAATCGAGTTATTTGGGTCTCAAAAGCGATTTGTACTGTGCTAGAAAAATTTCAATTTTCAGGGAAAAAAAATGCTATAACACGTTTTTTTGGCCCAAAAATTCGATTTGTGCATGCATCTTCGATACACGTTTATATCCCAAATTTGGCCTAAAAACCCCGAAATATCGAGTTTTTTGGGTCTCAGAAGCGATTTGTACATGTCTACACTGTTCTAGAAAAAAATCAATTTTCAGGCAAAAAAAATGCTAAAACACGTTTTTTGGGCCAAAAAAGTCGATTTGTGCATGCATCTTCGATACCCGTTTATATCCCAAATTTAGCCTAAAAACACTAAAAAATCGAGTTTTTTTGGTTTCAGAAGCGATTTGTACTGTGCTAGAAATATTTCAATTTTCAGGCAAAAAAAAAATGCAAAAACACGTTTTTTTGGCCCAAAAAGTCGATTTGTGCATGCATCTTCGATACCCGTTTATATCCCAAATTTAGCCTAAGAACACCGAAAAATCGAGTTATTTGGGTCTCAGAAGCGATTTGTACTGTGCTAGAAAAATTTCAATTTTCAGGGAAAAAAAATGCTATAACACGTTTTTTTGGCCCAAAAATTCGATTTGTGCATGCATCTTCGATACACGTTTATATCCCAAATTTGGCCTAAAAACCCCGAAAAATCGAGTTTTTTGGGTCTCAGAAGCGATTTGTACATGTCTACACTGTTCTAGAAAAAAATCAATTTTCAGGCAAAAAAAATGCTAAAACACGTTTTTTGGGCCAAAAAAGTCGATTTGTGCATGCATCTTCGATACCCGTTTATATCCCAAATTTAGCCTAAAAACACTAAAAAATCGAGTTTTTTTGGTTTCAGAAGCGATTTGTACTGTGCTAGAAATATTTCAATTTTCAGGCAAAAAAAAAATGCAAAAACACGTTTTTTTGGCCCAAAAAGTCGATTTGTGCATGCATCTTCGATACCCGTTTATATCCCAAATTTAGCCTAAAAAAACCGAAAAATCGAGTTTTTTGGGTCTCAGAAGCGATTTGTACTGTGCTAGAAAAATTTCAATTTTCAGGCAAAAAAAATGCTAAAACATGTTTTTTTGGCCCAAAAATTCGATTTGTGCATGCATCTTCGATACCCGTTTATATCCCAAATTTAGCCTAAAAACACCGAAAAATCGTGTTTTTTGGGTCTCAGAAGCGATTTGTACTGTGCTAGAAAAAAATCAATTTTCAGGCAAAAAAAAATGCTAAAACACGTTTTTTTGGCCCAAAAAGTCTATTTGTGCATGCATCTTCGATACCCGTTTATATCCCCAATTTAGCCTAAAAACACCGAAAAATCGAGTTTTTTGGGTCTCAGAAGCGATTTGTACTGTGTTAGAAAAATTTCAATTTTCAGGCAAAAAAAAAGCTTAAACACGTTTTTTTGGCCCAAAAATTCGATTTGTGCATGCATCTTCGATACCCGTTTATATCCCAAATATAGCCTAAAAACACCGAAAAATCGAGTTTTTTGGGTCTCAGAAGCGATTTGGACTGTGCTAGAAAAATTTCAATTTTCAGGCAAAAAAAATGCTAAAACACGTTTTTTTGGCCCTAAAACTCGATTTGTGCATGCATCTTCGATACCCGTTTATATCCCAAATTTAGCCTAAAAACACCGAAAAATCGAGTTTTTTGGGTCTCAGAAGCGATTTGTACTGTGCTAAATAAATTTCAATTTTCAGGCAAAAAAAATGCTGAAACACGTTTTTTGGGCCCAAAAAGTCGATTTGTGCATGCATCTTCGATACCCATTTATATCCCAAATTTAGCCTAAAAACACCGAAAAATCGAGTTTTTTGGGTCTCAGAAGCGATTTGTACATGTCTACACTGTTCTAGAAAAAAATCAATTTTCAGGCAAAAAAAATGCTAAAACACGTTTTTTTGGCCCAAAAAGTCGATTTGTGCATGCATCTTCGATACCCGTTTATATCCCAAATTTAGCCTAAAAACACCGAAAAATCGAGTTCTTTGGGTCTCAGAAGCGATTTGTACATGTCTACACTGTTCTAGAAAAAAATCAATTTTCATGCAAAAAAAATGCTAAAACACGTTTTTTTGGCCCAAAAAGTCGATTTGTGCATTCATCTTCGATACCCGTTTATATCTCAAATTTAGCCTAAAAACACCGAAAAATCGAGTTATTTGGGTCTCAGAAGCGATTTGTACTGTGCTAGAAAAATTTCAATTTTCAGGCAAAAAAAATGCTAAAACACGTTTTTTTGGCCCAAAAAGTCGATTTGTGCATGCATCTTCGATACCCGTTTATATCCCAAATTTAGCCTAATAACACCGAAAAATCGAGTTTTTTGGGTCTCAGAAGCGATTTGTACATGTCTACACTGTTCTAGAAAAAAAATAATTTTCAGGCAAAAAAAATGCTAAAACACGTTTTTTTGGCCCAAAAAGTCGATTTGTGCATGCATCTTCGATACCCGTTTATACCCCAAATTTAGCCTAAAAACACCGAAAAATCGAGTTTTTTGGGTCTCAGAAGCGATTTGTACATGTCTACACTGTTCTAGAAAAAAATTAATTTTCAGGCAAAAAAAATGCTAAAACACGTTTTTTTGGCCCAAAAAGTCGATTTGTGCATGCATCTTCGATATCCGTTTATATCCCAAATTCAGCCTAAAAACACCGAAAAATCGAGTTTTTTGGGTTTCAGAAGCGATTTGTACTGTGCTAGAAAAATGTCAATTTTCAGGCAAAAAAAATGCTAAAACACGTTTTTTGGGCCCAAAAAGTCGATTTGTGCATGCATCTTCGATACCCGTTTATATCCCAAATTTAGTCTAAAAACACCGAAAAATCGAGTTTTTTGGGTTTCAGAAGCGATTTGAACATGTTTACACTGTGCTAGAAAAATTTCAATTTTCAGGCAAAAAAAATGCTAAAACACGTTTTTTTGGCCCAAAAAGTCGATTTGTGCATGCATCTTCGATACCCGTTTATATCCCAAATTTAGCCTAAGAACACCGAAAAATCGAGTTTTTTGGGTCTCAGAAGCGATTTGTACTGTGCTAGAAAAATTTCAATTTTCAGGGAAAAAAAATGCTATAACACGTTTTTTTGGCCCAAAAATTCGATTTGTGCATGCATCTTCGATACCCGTTTATATTTCAAATTTAGCCTAAAAACCCCGAAAAATCGAGTTTTTTGGGTCTCAGAAGCGATTTGTACATGTTTACACTGTGCTAGAAAAATTTCAATTTTCAGGCAAAAAAAATGCTATAACACGTTTTTTGGGCCCAAAAAGTCGATTTGTGCATGCATCTTTGATACCCGTTTATATCCCAGATTTAGCCTAAAAACACCGAAAAATCGAGTTATTTGGGTCTCAAAAGCGATTTGTACTGTGCTAGAAAAATTTCAATTTTCAGGGAAAAAAAATGCTATAACACGTTTTTTTGGCCCAAAAATTCGATTTGTGCATGCATCTTCGATACACGTTTATATCCCAAATTTGGCCTAAAAACCCCGAAAAATCGAGTTTTTTGGGTCTCAGAAGCGATTTGTACATGTCTACACTGTTCTAGAAAAAAATCAATTTTCAGGCAAAAAAAATGCTAAAACACGTTTTTTGGGCCAAAAAAGTCGATTTGTGCATGCATCTTCGATACCCGTTTATATCCCAAATTTAGCCTAAAAACACTAAAAAATCGAGTTTTTTTGGTTTCAGAAGCGATTTGTACTGTGCTAGAAATATTTCAATTTTCAGGCAAAAAAAAAATGCAAAAACACGTTTTTTTGGCCCAAAAAGTCGATTTGTGCATGCATCTTCGATACCCGTTTATATCCCAAATTTAGCCTAAGAACACCGAAAAATCGAGTTATTTGGGTCTCAGAAGCGATTTGTACTGTGCTAGAAAAATTTCAATTTTCAGGGAAAAAAAATGCTATAACACGTTTTTTTGGCCCAAAAATTCGATTTGTGCATGCATCTTCGATACACGTTTATATCCCAAATTTGGCCTAAAAACCCCGAAAAATCGAGTTTTTTGGGTCTCAGAAGCGATTTGTACATGTCTACACTGTTCTAGAAAAAAATCAATTTTCAGGCAAAAAAAATGCTAAAACACGTTTTTTGGGCCAAAAAAGTCGATTTGTGCATGCATCTTCGATACCCGTTTATATCCCAAATTTAGCCTAAAAACACTAAAAAATCGAGTTTTTTTGGTTTCAGAAGCGATTTGTACTGTGCTAGAAATATTTCAATTTTCAGGCAAAAAAAAAATGCAAAAACACGTTTTTTTGGCCCAAAAAGTCGATTTGTGCATGCATCTTCGATACCCGTTTATATCCCAAATTTAGCCTAAAAAAACCGAAAAATCGAGTTTTTTGGGTCTCAGAAGCGATTTGTACTGTGCTAGAAAAATTTCAATTTTCAGGCAAAAAAAATGCTAAAACATGTTTTTTTGGCCCAAAAATTCGATTTGTGCATGCATCTTCGATACCCGTTTATATCCCAAATTTAGCCTAAAAACACCGAAAAATCGTGTTTTTTGGGTCTCAGAAGCGATTTGTACTGTGCTAGAAAAAAATCAATTTTCAGGCAAAAAAAAATGCTAAAACACGTTTTTTTGGCCCAAAAAGTCTATTTGTGCATGCATCTTCGATACCCGTTTATATCCCAAATTTAGCCTAAAAAAACCGAAAAATCGAGTTTTTTGGGTCTCAGAAGCGATTTGTACTGTGCTAGAAATAATTCAATTTTCAGGCAAAAAAAATGCTAAAACACGTTTTTTTGGCCCAAAAAGTCGATTTGTGCATGTATCTTCGATACCCGTTTATATCCCAAATTTAGCCTAAAAACACCGAAAAATCGAGTTTTTTGGGTCTCAGAAGCGATTTGTACTGTGCTAGAAAAATTTCAATTTTCAGTCAAAAAAAATGCTAAAACACGTTTTTTTGGCCCAAAAAGTCGATTTGTGCATGCATCTTCGATACCCGTTTATATCCCAAATTTAGCCCAAAAACACCAAAAAATCGAGTTTTTTGGGTCTCAGAAGCCATTTGTACATGTCTACACTGTTCTAGAAAAAAATCAATTTTCAGGCAATAAAATGCTAAAACACGTTTTTTTGGCCCAAAAAGTCGATTTGTGCATGCATCTTCGATACCCGTTTATATCCCAAATTTAGCCTAAAAACACCGAAAAATCGAGTTTTTTGGGTCTCAGAAGCGATTTGTACATGTCTACACTGTTCTAGAAAAAAATCAATTTTCAGGCAAAAAAAATGCTAAAACACGTTTTTTTGGCCCAAAAAGTCGATTTGTGCATGCATCTTCGATACCCGTTTATATCCCAAATTTAGCCTAAAAACACAGAAAAATCGAGTTTTTGGGTCTTAGAAGTGATTTGTACTGTTCTTGAAAAAATTCAATTTTCAGGCAAAAAAAATGCTAAAACACGTTTTTTTGGCCCAAAAAGTCGATTTGTGCATGCATCTTCGATACCCGTTTATATCCCAAATTTAGCCTAAAAACACCGAAAAATCGAGTTTTTTGGGTCTCAGAAGCGATTTGTACTGTGTTAGAAAAATTTCAATTTTCAGGCAAAATAAATGCTAAAACACGTTTTTTTGGCCCAAAAAGTCGATTTGTGCATGCATCTTCGATACCCGTTTATATCCCAAATTTAGCCTAAAAACACCGAAAAAACGAGCTTTTTGGGTCTCAGAAGCGATTTGTACATGTCTACTCTGTTCTAGAAAAAATTCAATTTTCAGGCAAAAAAAATGCTAAAACACGTTTTTTTGGCCCAAAAAGTCGATTTGTGCATGCATCTTCGATACCCGTTTATATCCCAGATTTAGCCTAAAAACACCGAAAAATCGAGTTTTTTGGGTCTCAGAAGCCATTTGTACATGTCTACACTGTTCTAGAAAAAAATCAATTTTCAGGCAAAAAAATGCTAAAACACGTTTTTTTGGCCCAAAAAGTCGATTTGTGCATGCATCTTCGATACCCGTTTATATCCCAAATTTAGCCTAAAAACACCGAAAAATCGAGTTTTTTGGGTCTCAGAAGCGATTTGTACTGTGCTAGAAAAATTTCAATTTTCAGGCAAAAAAAATGCTAAAACACGTTTTTTTGGCCCAAAAATTCGATTTGTGCATGCATCTTCGATACCCGTTTATATCCCAAATATAGCCTAAAAACACCGAAAAATCGAGTTTTTTGGGTCTCAGAAGCGATTTGGACTGTGCTAGAAAAATTTCAATTTTCAGGCAAAAAAAATGCTAAAACACGTTTTTTTGGCCCTAAAACTCGATTTGTGCATGCATCTTCGATACCCGTTTATATCCCAAATTTAGCCTAAAAACACCGAAAAATCGAGTTTTTTGGGTCTCAGAAGCGATTTGTACTGTGCTAAATAAATTTCAATTTTCAGGCAAAAAAAATGCTGAAACACGTTTTTTGGGCCCAAAAAGTCGATTTGTGCATGCATCTTCGATACCCATTTATATCCCAAATTTAGCCTAAAAACACCGAAAAATCGAGTTTTTTGGGTCTCAGAAGCGATTTGTACATGTCTACACTGTTCTAGAAAAAAATCAATTTTCAGGCAAAAAAAATGCTAAAACACGTTTTTTTGGCCCAAAAAGTCGATTTGTGCATGCATCTTCGATACCCGTTTATATCCCAAATTTAGCCTAAAAACACCGAAAAATCGAGTTCTTTGGGTCTCAGAAGCGATTTGTACATGTCTACACTGTTCTAGAAAAAAATCAATTTTCATGCAAAAAAAATGCTAAAACACGTTTTTTTGGCCCAAAAAGTCGATTTGTGCATTCATCTTCGATACCCGTTTATATCTCAAATTTAGCCTAAAAACACCGAAAAATCGAGTTATTTGGGTCTCAGAAGCGATTTGTACTGTGCTAGAAAAATTTCAATTTTCAGGCAAAAAAAATGCTAAAACACGTTTTTTTGGCCCAAAAAGTCGATTTGTGCATGCATCTTCGATACCCGTTTATATCCCAAATTTAGCCTAATAACACCGAAAAATCGAGTTTTTTGGGTCTCAGAAGCGATTTGTACATGTCTACACTGTTCTAGAAAAAAAATAATTTTCAGGCAAAAAAAATGCTAAAACACGTTTTTTTGGCCCAAAAAGTCGATTTGTGCATGCATCTTCGATACCCGTTTATACCCCAAATTTAGCCTAAAAACACCGAAAAATCGAGTTTTTTGGGTCTCAGAAGCGATTTGTACATGTCTACACTGTTCTAGAAAAAAATTAATTTTCAGGCAAAAAAAATGCTAAAACACGTTTTTTTGGCCCAAAAAGTCGATTTGTGCATGCATCTTCGATATCCGTTTATATCCCAAATTCAGCCTAAAAACACCGAAAAATCGAGTTTTTTGGGTTTCAGAAGCGATTTGTACTGTGCTAGAAAAATGTCAATTTTCAGGCAAAAAAAATGCTAAAACACGTTTTTTGGGCCCAAAAAGTCGATTTGTGCATGCATCTTCGATACCCGTTTATATCCCAAATTTAGTCTAAAAACACCGAAAAATCGAGTTTTTTGGGTTTCAGAAGCGATTTGAACATGTTTACACTGTGCTAGAAAAATTTCAATTTTCAGGCAAAAAAAATGCTAAAACACGTTTTTTTGGCCCAAAAAGTCGATTTGTGCATGCATCTTCGATACCCGTTTATATCCCAAATTTAGCCTAAGAACACCGAAAAATCGAGTTTTTTGGGTCTCAGAAGCGATTTGTACTGTGCTAGAAAAATTTCAATTTTCAGGGAAAAAAAATGCTATAACACGTTTTTTTGGCCCAAAAATTCGATTTGTGCATGCATCTTCGATACCCGTTTATATTTCAAATTTAGCCTAAAAACCCCGAAAAATCGAGTTTTTTGGGTCTCAGAAGCGATTTGTACATGTTTACACTGTGCTAGAAAAATTTCAATTTTCAGGCAAAAAAAATGCTATAACACGTTTTTTGGGCCCAAAAAGTCGATTTGTGCATGCATCTTTGATACCCGTTTATATCCCAGATTTAGCCTAAAAACACCGAAAAATCGAGTTATTTGGGTCTCAAAAGCGATTTGTACTGTGCTAGAAAAATTTCAATTTTCAGGGAAAAAAAATGCTATAACACGTTTTTTTGGCCCAAAAATTCGATTTGTGCATGCATCTTCGATACACGTTTATATCCCAAATTTGGCCTAAAAACCCCGAAATATCGAGTTTTTTGGGTCTCAGAAGCGATTTGTACATGTCTACACTGTTCTAGAAAAAAATCAATTTTCAGGCAAAAAAAATGCTAAAACACGTTTTTTGGGCCAAAAAAGTCGATTTGTGCATGCATCTTCGATACCCGTTTATATCCCAAATTTAGCCTAAAAACACTAAAAAATCGAGTTTTTTTGGTTTCAGAAGCGATTTGTACTGTGCTAGAAATATTTCAATTTTCAGGCAAAAAAAAAATGCAAAAACACGTTTTTTTGGCCCAAAAAGTCGATTTGTGCATGCATCTTCGATACCCGTTTATATCCCAAATTTAGCCTAAGAACACCGAAAAATCGAGTTATTTGGGTCTCAGAAGCGATTTGTACTGTGCTAGAAAAATTTCAATTTTCAGGGAAAAAAAATGCTATAACACGTTTTTTTGGCCCAAAAATTCGATTTGTGCATGCATCTTCGATACACGTTTATATCCCAAATTTGGCCTAAAAACCCCGAAAAATCGAGTTTTTTGGGTC
>JAWZYT010006482.1:7500-10000 GCA_034508575.1 Petrolisthes manimaculis | reverse complement strand
GCATACTACCGGGACCTAACCGGGGCAGACTACCGGGACCTAACCTAACATAGCCTAACCGGGGCATACTAACCTAACCTAACCTAACCTAACCTAACCAAACCTAACCTAACCTAACCTAACCAAACCTAACCTAACCTACCGAGACCTAACCGGGGCAAACTACCGGGACCTAACCTAACATAGCCTAACCGGGGCAGACTACCGGGACCTAACCGGGGCAGACTACCGGGACCTAACCTAACCTAACAGAACCGGGACAGACTACCGGGACCTAACCGGGGCAGACTACCGGGACCTAACCTAACATAACAGAACCGGAACAGACTACCGGGACCTAACCGGGGCAGACTACCGGGACCTAACCTAACATAGCCTAACCGTGGTATACTACCGGGACCTAACCTAACCTAACCTAACCTAACCCAACCCAACCTAACCTAACCTAACCTAACCTAACATAACCTAACCCTTAACCTAACCTAACCTAACCTAACCTAACCTAACCCAACCTAACCTAACCTAACCTAACCTAACCCTTAACCTAACCTAACCTAACCTAACCTAACCCAACCTAACCTAACCTAACCTAACCCTTAACCTAACCTAACCTAACCTAACCTAACCTAACCTAACCTAACCTAACCCTTAACCTAACCTAACCTAACCTAACCCCTAACCTGCTGCCCCGCTGCCCCGCCGCCCCGCCCCGCTGCCCCGCCCCACTGCCCTGCCCCACTGCCCCGCCGCCGCCCGGCTGTCACCCCCGCTGCCCCGCCGCCCCGCTGCCCTGCCGCCCCGCTGCCCCGCCACCCCGCTGCCCCGCCACCCTGCCCCACTGCCCCGCTGCCCCGACGCCCCGCTGTCCAGCCCCGCCGCCCCACTGCCCCGCCCCGCTGCCCCGACGCCCCGCTGCCCCGCCGCCCCGCCCCGCAACTGCCCCACTGCCCCGCCCCGCTGCCCCGCCCCGCTGCCCCGCCGCCCCGCTGCCCCGCCCCGCTGCCCCGCATCCCGCTGCCCCGCCGCCCTGCTGCCCTGCCGCCCCGCTACCCCGCCTCGCAACTGCCCCGCATCCCCGCCCCGCCCCGCTGCCCCGCCCCGCTGCCCCGATGCCCTGTCGCCCCGCTGCCACGCCGCCACGCTGCCCCGCCCCGCAACTGCCCTGCCGCCCCGCTGCCCCTAACCTAACCTAACCTAACCTAACCTAACCTAACCTAACCTAACCCAACCTAACCTAACCTAACCCTTAACCTAACCTAACCTAACCCAACCTAACCTAACCTAACCCAACCTAACCTAACCCTTAACCTAACCTAACCTAACCTAACCTAACCTAACCCTTAACCTAACCTAACCCAACCTAACCTAACCTAACCTAACCTAACCCTTAACCTAACCTAACCTAACCTAACCTAACCCCTAACCTGCTGCCCCGCTGCCCCGCCGCCCCGCCCCGCTGCCCCGCCCCACTGCCCTGCCCCACTGCCCCGCCGCCGCCCGGCTGTCACCCCCGCTGCCCCGCCACCCCGCTGCCCTGCCGCCCCGCTGCCCCGCCACCCCCGCTGCCCCGCCACCCTGCCCCACTGCCCCGCTTCCCCGACGCCCCGCTGCCCCGCTGTCCAGCCCCGCCGCCCCACTGCCCTGCCCCGCTGCCCCGACGCCCCGCTGCCCCGCCGCCCCGCCCCGCAACTGCCCCACTGCCCCGCCCCGCTGCCCCGCCCCGCTGCCCCGCCGCCCCGCTGCCCCGCCCCGCTGCCCCGCATCCCGCTGCCCCGCCGCCCTGCTGCCCTGCCGCCCCGCTACCCCGCCTCGCAACTGCCCCGCATCCCCGCCCCGCCCCGCTGCCCCGCTGCCCCGCCCCGCTGCCCCGATGCCCTGTCGCCCCGCTGCCACGCCGCCACGCTGCCCCGCCCCGCAACTGCCCTGCCGCCCCGCTGCCCCTAACCTAACCTAACCTAACCTAACCTAACCCAACCTAACCTAACCTAACCTAACCTAACCTAACCCAACCTAACCTAACCTAACCTAACCTAACCCTTAACCTAACCTAACCTAACCCAACCTAACCTAACCTAACCCAACCTAACCTAACCCTTAACCTAACCTAACCTAACCTAACCTAACCTAACCCTTAACCTAACCTAACCCAACCTAACCTAACCTAACCTAACCTAACCCTTAACCTAACCTAACCTAACCTAACCCCTAACCTGCTGCCCCGCTGCCCCGCCGCCCCGCCCCGCTGCCCCGCCCCACTGCCCTGCCCCACTGCCCCGCCGCCGCCCGGCTGTCACCCCGCTGCCCCGCCGCCCCGCTGCCCTGCCGCCCCGCTGCCCCGCCACCCCGCTGCCCCGCCACCCTGCCCCACTGCCCCGCTGCCCCGACGCCCCGCTGCCCCGCTGTCCAGCCCCGCCGCCCCACTGCCCTGCCCCGCTGCTCCGACGCCCCGCTGCCCCGCCGCCCCGCCCCGCAACTGCCCCACTGCCCCGCCCCGCTGCCC
>JAWZYT010006481.1:52500-78025 GCA_034508575.1 Petrolisthes manimaculis | reverse complement strand
CGCCATTAAGGCAGCCAATACATCCGCCATACATCCATCATATTTTTTAAGACCAATTATCCCTTAAGGAATGACATTTAAATATTTCTGATGGACTGGCCTCCTTCCTCACATTCTTTGGTAGTCGTGTGGGAATCCTTTCTGTCGTTCACGGGTTAAAACGATTTCAATTAAGGGCCCTGTGATCGTGTATGAAATTGGAGGCTTCTGGTTCCTCCTGACTATGCCACGAAACAAGATCCTTCTATAAAGGTGGTGTTTCGTGGCATTATTTGAAGGACTCATTTATCTCCAATTTTCTGACTACATCACAGGGTCCCTTAACCCGTGAAAGAACGACTTGGGAATTAGATCATTAACGCTTGGACTAAACCTAAAACGATTTCAAATAGCACAGAATTAAGTCTTTTATTGCCAACAGTGATTCTTAAAGACTTATTGTTGATAATGAATTAATGTATGTTAGAAAATATATATCAACCACTATTATCACTACAATCATCACTATCACCAACACTACCACTAGCTTTCTACCACCACCACCACCACTAACTATACCATTATTATTACCACCACCACCACCACTAACTATACCATTATTATCACCACCAAAACTACCCCAACCACCAACACTAACTACCCTGGCTGTTATTCCACAACCACAACAACAACTACAATCACCACCACTTACATCGTCACTGTTTTTTCACCACCCCCATCATCACCACCACCACTACCACTGCCTCCATCGTCACCATCACGCCAACAGCAGCAACAACAACACGACACTCACCACCTCGTGCTCAGAAGGACAGCAGGACTGGTAATTAAAATAGTTGAGTGGCCAACCCCAAGAAGGGAAGGGAGGGAGGGAAGGAGGACAGGGAGGGAAGGAGGACAGGGAAGGAAGGGAAAGTGGCAAAGAAAGAACAGTGAGTAGAGAAGAGGTAGTCAGGGAGGTAGGGTAGGGAAGGGGAAGGGGAAGGGGAGGGGGAAGGGGAGGGGGAAGGGGAGGGGGAAGGGGAGGGGGAAGGGGTAGGACAGTGAGAAAGGACAAGGAAAGGTAAGGGATAGATCAGGCAGAGTCAGGACGGGAAAGGGAAGGGATGGGTAGAGGTAGAGAATGGCAGGGTAGTGGGGCAGACGGTGAGGTGGGTAAGGAGATGGGTAAGGAGATGGGTAGTAGTGGGGGCAAGACAGGGACAGACAAGACAGGCAGGCAGGCAGGCTGGCTGTGGTTTGGGCTATTGGTGCTGGTGACGAAGGGTTGGTGACAGCTCAAAAGAAGAGGCTCAAGGAAACAAAAATACACCACCATTCTTGTGTTACCCACCTCCACATGTTTCCCCAAAAAAACTCTTTCTCTCTCTCTCCTCTCACCCCGAAGGCCACGAAGCAGAAAGGAAAGAGGCGGCACATGGAACATAATTCTCTCTCGTGTTCACTCGTTCCGTCACATATATTATACCCCAAATAACCCGAGACTTCCAAGTGTACCAAATATATATTGTGTTTGTTTAGGGAAGACTGAAGGGTTTAATTAAGGTGGGTTATGGTGTAGGTGTAATAGAGGTTACTGATTCACTCAAACTAAGTATACATAACAGGTCCCCAACTCTAATATAATGTTTCCTGGTTTGGAGGAATCATAAATCCTCCTACAAGCTACCCTGTTAAGGTGTTGACAAAATGGAGGTAAATTATTCATACAACTGGTCCACGAAACAGAGGTTTTTACTGAGGATAACAAGCAAGGTGACTGGGGAGAGAGAGAGAGGTGGAAGGGAGAGAGAGAGAGGTGGAAGGGAGAGAGAGAGAGGTGGAAGGGAGGCAGAAAGTAGGAACGGGACAGAGTGGAAGAGAGAAGAGGAGGGAGGGATAAAGGTGTGAGGAAGAGAAAAGATGCATGGAGAAGTGTGTGTGTGTGTGTCCCATGTACAACATGTATGTGGGGACTGTTAGAGGACAATATGTGGAAATCAAACATTGTGTGGGAGAGGCAGAGTGCATGCAGGATATATAATGTGAGAGAGAAGTAAGAGTGAGGCAGCAGGGGTGAGGAGGAGGAGGAGAAGGAGAAGAGTGTAACCGCACCACCACCACCACCACCACCACTATGCTGGCGGTATCAGCGTGGCCATCAGAGGGTGTGGTGGGGTGTGGGCCGCCAGCTCCACCACCACTATCACCACAGCTACACGAACCACGCATCACCACTATCGCCTCCACCATTACTAACACTACTACTACAACTACTACACCTTCTAACACGATTACTACTAATACTTACTAATGATTTCTACTACTACTACCACCACTACTACCACTACTCCTAACAAACACGATTACTACTACTACTACCACCACTACTACTACTACTACTACTACTACTAAGACTACTACTGAAACTACTAACTAAATCACTGCTACGGTACCAGGCAAAGGACACCTCACCAAACACCCACAACAAGGAATGGGGCACACCTTCAAGCAAACACCAAACACACACACACATCACATCACCACAAGCACCATTAAAAGCACACACACACACACACACATATATATATATAAATACAGTACCTACATCACTACTATGAAACAAGACACAACATCAACATCATCACCACTACCAAGCAGGATACATCACAACTCTATACAGTACCATAAGAAAAAATCATCACCACCACCACCACAATCACAACCTCGACCCCCTCCACAACACAAGAAGCTCGTCAACAGCAAGTAAACCACCACCACCACCACTACTACTACCACCTTTCCCACTACCACCTTCACCATACATATTGTCCCTCCTCCCCCACCGCTTTCTCTGGTGTGGTGGGCATGGTGGGTATGGGGGTAGTTTAGTGCGGTCTGGCGGGTGGGTGGGTAGCAAAGGACTGGTTGTGGTGGTAGTGGTGGCCATGGTTGTTACGTAAAGTGTTGTTGTTGTTGTTGTTGTTATGGTGGTGGTAGTAATGGTTGTTAAGAAAAGTGGTGGTGGTGTTGTTGTGGTGGTAGTAGTGATGGTGGTTGTAGTAGTTATGGTGGTTGTAGTGGTGGTGGTGGTGGTGTTACAAGTGACGGTGTTTGTAGTGGTGGTAGTAGTAATGGTGGTTATGATAGTAGGCGTAATAGTGGTTGTAATGGCGTTAGTAACTCATGTTTACTCGTAAGTGTGATGGACGGTGGGTCGTGTAGTACCGTAGTAGTAATAATAGTAGTAATAGTAGTAGTAGTAGTAGTAATAACAGTAATAGTAGTAACGATGGTGGTTATAACGGGTCTTGCATACCCATTCATTAAACACAGTACATACATACTACACTCTGATGAAGCTACTTATAACATGTGATCATTACATACATACTGTTATCCCTACCCAATACTTTTACTTAATAATTTTCATACTGTTATTAATTTTTTACTTAATACTTTTACTTTTACTTAATACTTTTCATACTGTTATTAATACCCAATATTTTAACTTATCCTTAATACTTTTAGATCTATACTCAACTGCCTGACGACCAATAAAAGAGGTACGAATGATTTTGCAGATGAAGGACTTAAGGTGGAGTGAGGGGGAAGGTGATATATAGGCCAGAGAGTATATGACAAGCAGAATGGATGACAGGAGAGAATTTTTTTAGGAGTAAGGAGGAGATGGAAAAGAGATAGGAAGGGGAGTGATGGAAGGAGATACGAGGGAAGAGTGGAGGGTGGAGAAGACGAAAGGGAGATGGGAAGAGGAAGGAGAAGAGGTGATACAGGAAATAAGGTGAGTTAGGTGGAAGAGAGGGCGCTAAGTAAGATTAAGTGAGGAGGAAAATAGAAACTAATAAATGGGAGGAGAAAGGAGAATATGAGATGAGAGGAGAGAGGAAGAGAGACATGATGGGAGTAGCCAGGAGGAAGGAGATGAGACGAGGAAGTTGACGTGTAGAAAAGAAGACCACTATATAATGCAGAGAAGATGAAGCAGCGAAGTAGACGGAAATGTTACACCACAGAAAACGAAAGAAACCGAATAAGGAACAACACAATGAGAACCTAAAAGTAATGAGAGGTAGAATAGAACAAGCTTCCATTTCCTCCTCCTCCTCCTCCTCCAGCCCCTCCCCCTCTCTTCCCTTTTCCTCCTCCTCTTCCTATCCATTTTACTGCTGTGTCTCCCTTGTTATTCCCTTGTCATTCTCTTCTTTCTTCCTTGTTATTGCCTGTTATTATTTTCACTAGCTCCTTGTCACCTCTATATACCGCTACTCCACCCCTGCCACCACCCCTATACTCCCTGCCACCACCCCTATACTCCCTACCATCACTGTGCCACCTCCCCCTTCCTCTCTCCCACCTACAAGTATACCCCCTAACCATACCCTCCCTTCTCAACCCTATCCCCAATCCCTTCCACCAACCTTGCTCTCGTCACCACCTCCTCCCCTCTCCCACCCCTACCCTACCCCCACCAACCCTACTCCCGTCACCACCTCCTCCCCTCTCCCACCCCTACCCAACCCCCACCAACCCTACTCCCGTCACCTCCCCCTACCCAACCCCCTACCCATCGTGTTTATGGTTGAGGTTTATGAGAGCCACAATCACATGCCATAAACCCTCCAGCCCGAACCGCTTCCTTCAATTGTTTTCAAAGTCAATACGTTGGTGGCTACTGTCTTCCACCTTCTTCACACCCCCTACACCACACCCCTCCCCACTTCCTTTCACCCCAACCCACTCCCATCCCTCCCCCACACCCTCCCCCCTCCCAGCATACGCCACCACCATCATGTTTGAGAGGACTTGCCTCGTATTCCTAGTCGCTCGGGTTCGGGTTTGATATAATTATATAAACCCTTTGAGTGTCGTGTGTGTGTGTGTGTGTGTGTGTGTGTGTGTGTGTGTGTGTGTGTGTGTGTGTGTGTGTGTGTGTGTGTGTGTGTGTGTAAGGATGACGATGAGGTGGAGTAGGAATACAAAAAAATACAAAGAAATACAAAGGAAAATGTGTCATGGTGTCATTTATTTAATTAAGGATGGATTAGCAGTACAAAAAGGAATACCGAGTCAAATGTGTCAGTGTCATTTCTTTAAGGATGGATTAGGAGTACGAAAGAAAGACGAAGGAAATCAAGCATCAGCATCAGACCTGTTGATACTTACGAGGCGGTTTGGGTCGAAGCTACTAAGTATATTTTTGTAGAGAAAAGATAAAATAGTGGAAGGAAGAGATGGTTAATGAAAAAGCAGCAGGAGGGGAGAGGAGGGGAGCCGGGGAAGAAAGGGGGTATAGGTAGGCAAGAGGTAAGGGGGAAGAAAGGGAAGAAAGGGGGTATAGGTAGGCAAGAGGTAAGGGGGAAGAAAGGGGGTATAGGTAGGCAAGAGGTAAGGGAAACAGGAAATAGAAGAAAGAGGGAGAGGGTTGAGAAGATAAAAAAAAACCCTGGAAATGGAAATGAAAGACAATAGAGGAGAAATGATTGGATAAAGAGAGATGAAAACTGGAGGTCCTTGTGGAAATGTTGGCTTAAATTATACAAACTACATTATTATTATTATTATTATGAGGGAAAGTATAGCAAAGTAGAAGGAAAGGAAAGGAAGGAAGAGAAGAGGTAAGGGAAAGGTAGGAGTAGATGGAGGAAGGTCTGGACGTAATGGGGAGGGAAGGGAGTGATGGGGAGAGGGAAGGGAGTGGTGGGGGGAGGGAGGGGGAGTGTTGGGGTGTGGAGGCTACTGGGTTAAGGAAAGGCAAAATGAGGGAGGGGAGGGATGTGGATAGGGAGGTGGGTAGGTAAATATGTAGGTAGTTTAGGGAGGGTGGATCTGAGATGTGGGAAGGGAGAGAGGTGGTGGTGTAGGTAGATAGATAAGTAGGTAGTGTGGGGAAAGAGATTGGTGGTGTAGGTAGATAGGTAAGTAAGTAGGTAGTGTGGGGAAAGAGATAGGTGGTGTAGGTAGATAGGTAAGTAGGTAGTGTGGGGAAAGAGATTGGTGGTGTAGGTAGATAGGTAAGTAGGTAGTGTGGGGAAAGAGATAGGTGGTGTAGGTAGATAGGTAAGTAAGTTGTGTGGGGAAAGAGATAGGTTGTGTGGGGAGAGAGATAGGTAGTGTGGGGAGAGGATGGGTCTGTGGTGTAGTGTGGTGAGGTGGCTACTGTCTGGTCACCCTCATATTTCACTGTGGTCCTTCCCTAGCCCTTCACGCCTCGGGGTTACTAAGGGTTAGGGGTGGGGGTGGGGGTGGGGCGTAGGGACGAGTAGGCGGGGACAGAGGGACAGAGGAGGTGTGGGGGTGCGACGGAAGGAGAGTCAGGAGAGAAAGAGAAGCGGTAAGGAAGCAGTTGAAATGAAGGAAAGGAAAGGAAAACTGAGAGGAAGAGGAAGGAGGAAGAGGAAAGGAGGAGAGGAAGAGGAAGGAGGAAGAGAAAAAGAGGAGAGGAAAGGTGGAAAGAGGTGAGGGAGAACGAAGGGAAGCAATATGTAAAAATGGAAAGGAGGAATAGGAAAGAAGGAGAGGAAACGAGGAACGAAGTGAAGGCAAACGAAGGGGAGAAATTAATGCAAATGGAAGGGAGGAAGAGAAAAGGAGAGAAAGAAGAGAGAGGAAAGGTGGAACTCAGCCAATGTAAATATGGAGAGGGAGACGATCTGTTTAGAGTGAAATGTTACCAATTATTATTTCACCTGGAGAATATACATCAGGTTTTATTTACATTAGTTTACATCAGTTTTTGTGTGTTTTTTTACGGTACATCAGTGTTTTATTTACATCAGTTAAGTTTACATCAGTCTTTTATTTACATCAGTTAAGTTTACATCAGTCTTATTTACACCATTTTTTTTTTATTTACATCAGTTTTTTTATAAAAATGAAATAATAATGATGATGATGGTGGTAATTTCACGGTTAGTCCATTACAAACCTTGACGATGTCCTTGGTTATGGCTACTCCCTCATCACCAACACACACACACACACACACACACACTCACCTGCAAAGGGAAAGAAACGAAACAGAATTAGAGAGAGAACAATTCATATCACCCCATAATATTATGATACGTATGATTGATTGATATTAGGCGTAAAGAATGATACATAAAGAGAATTATACATAAAGGGAAAGGAATGATACATAAAGTGAAAGGAATGTTACATAAAGTGAAATGAATAATACATAAAGGGAAAATAATGATACATAATGGGAAAATAATGGGAAAGGAATGATATATAATGGGAAAATAATCATACATTTATACATAAAAGGGAAAGGAATGATACATATTAATTAGAGAGAGAACAATCCATATCAGACCATAATAGCATACGTATGATTGTGTTTGATATTAGGCGCCACAACAGCGAAGTCATATAGCGTCAGAAAAAGGGGGATAGAGATGTGTGACAGCAAGCAGGAAGGATTGTACAGTACGTATGAATAAAAGAAATATTTGAATAAAAGAAATATTTGAATAAAAGAAATATTTGAATAAAAGAAATATTTGCTCTGTAAATTTGATAACAACAACAACAACAACAACAGAAGAACAGATAAACACACACATTATTTTCTTATGATAAAACTGAAAACGACACATTCATAAAATTTGTACAGACTTAATTATTTATATATAGAATTTACAACCGCACTATTCCAAGCGAATTTATTTTTATTAAGGGGGTGTGGGAGTAGGGGACAGGCTTGGGGGGTGCGGGAATTGGGGGACAGGCTTGGGATGGGTCGAAAGCCTCATGTCCCCTATTCCCGCACCCTCCTAACCTCCACCCCCAAGCCTTCCCCCCTACTCCCACCCACCCCCAAGCCTGCCCCCTTATTCCCACACCCCCTTAATCTGGCCCTGTTTCCTGAATGCCATATATACTTTGGAGGAAACATCAAGGCATTAAAAAAAAAAAAAAAAAAAAAAAAAAAAAAAAAAAAAAAAAAAGTGATTCTCCCCTCAATAGCCAAACAGATTATAATATTTTTTTTATTATTATTGTAACGTGTTGAAAAATACTCTATCTCATTTATGACACACCCTCGTATTATTATCATATCATATAAATACTTGCATAAATATCAGCTTTTTTTTTTTCTATCACTAAAAATGCAGAGTAGGAGCAATAACACCCCCATATATACATAACCCCTTCATTATACACCATTTATACACGTCACCATCTACTCAAACCAGGTATTTATTGAAGGTTAATTGGTGTATAAATTGATTCGGAGGAAGACGAGGGGTGGGGGGAGGTTGGGGGGGGGTGAAGATGAGTGGGAGGGGTGGGGGGAGGTGTGGGGTGTGTGTGTGAAGATGAGAGAGGGGGTGTATTTCTGCCAATCATATATACATTACCATAGTTCAGTTGGTGTAAATTGATTGGGAAGGGGGCAAAGGAGGGAGGGAAGATTGGGGGGAAGGGAGGAGAAGGGGGAAGAGAGGGAGAGGGGAAGGGGGAGAAGGGGGAAGGGGGGGGGGAGGGGAGAAATGGGGGAGGGGAGATGGCGGGAAGATGGAATGGGGTTTTAGGGGAGAGTATATATATATATATTTGGTACACATGAGAGCACCTAGATTCCTCCAAAGTCTACCAGGATACAAAGACCAGATGAGGAGATATTGGTGAGGCCTGTTGCTTGTAATAGTTTGGAGGAATCATTTGCACCAGATTACTTTCCAACAACACAGTACAAGATCTTCCCCTAAATTATTTTTTTATTTTTTTTATTGGCCACCACTCATACATATATAAATAAATTACGTGATCATTAATTTTGCATTAGCCGTTAATGAATGACTGTCACGTCTACACACACACACACACACACACACACACACATCTGAATATACTGTATACTTGTAAAAACAGGTATATCATAATTTTTGCACCACTTTGCATGGAGTTATATATTCCTCCTAGTTATGTCAAGAAAAGGATTGGCTCGGGTGTGAAGGGACGCCTAAACGCATTTGCATTACACATTTTCTCTTGCTCTAATGAACTGCACATCCGGGACAGATAAATTAAGGTGAGATAGAGAAAGAAAACCGTCCATTTTCAATTTATATACACAGTTTTTCTTTAATTTAATTCCCCCCCCCACGAGTTGATAAAAGGAGAATTTGGGTATCAACGATGATGATGATGATGATAACAATGTATATATAATGAAATGCAACATAAAAATAAAGAGCTGACCACGAGGCAAGTATGTAAGTGAAGGTGTTGTAAGCGTCAGTCAATCAGTAAGTAAGTAAGTAAGTGAGTGAGTAAGTAAGTAAGTGAGTGAGTGAGTAAGTAAGTAAGTAAGTAAGTAAGTCAGTTCTCAACACCTTATTTTTGGCAGATTTTTACTACTTTCTCCATTCGACTTACTTCAGGAAACTGTGTGTGTGTATGAGAGAGAGAGAGAGAGAGAGAGAGAGAGAGAGAGAGAGAGAGAGAGAGAGAGAGAGAGAGAGAGAGGGAGAGGCATGCGAGGTATCCTGTAACTAATTTGTGCACGAGTAAAAATAAATGTGGTCTCAGTGGATGACAGAACGCCAGACTCACCTCATCTCATCTCATCTCATCTCTCTCTCTCACACACACACTATATCTCTTTCTCTCTCTCTCTATCTCTCTCACACACAGACACACACAATACCTCTTTCTCTCTCTCTCTCTCACACACACAGACACACAATATATTTCCCTTTCACACACACACAATCTCTCTCTCTCTCTCTCTTTCTCTCTCTCTCTCTCTCCTGTTACAGAGGGGTAGGGTAGGGTAGGGAGGGGCAGAGTGAGTCATAGTGTTACTGGAGAAATATTTAATTACAGAAATAAATATAGTAACCACAATCTTTGTAATGCACTAAACACAAATAATAATATGGGTATAGAACATGTCTATAATTATATACAAATTTACATACCGGTACGGTACATACACCTAGATATGTGTGGTTTTGTGTGTGTGTGTGTGTGTGTTATGTGTCAGTCCGCGTGCGACGAGGTATACATAAATATTTAATATGGCATTGGGTGTAGTATATCTGCGAGTTAGTGTGTTTGGGTCACGGCAAGTCCTGATATATTTAGGGAATATAACCTGAACCAACGCTAGACACGAGTAAAAGCTTTTCCATGTCGGGGTGATTGTGTGAACTGCTTCCCCGCCCTCGCTCGTAGGAGGAGGGGGTGGGTGCAGGTGGGAGGGAGGGGGTGGGTGCAGGTGGGAGGGAGGGGGTGGGTGCAGGTGGGAGGGAGGGGGTGGGTGCAGGTGGGAGGGAGGGGGTGGGGTGCAGGTGGGAGGGAGGGAAGGATCAGGAGGTTGAGGGAGAGAGAGGAGTGGGGTGGATCAGGGGGTTGGGGGAGAGGAGAAGAGGGGGGAAAGGGAAGTTGAGAGAGAGGAAAGGAGGGAGAGGAAAGGAGGGAGAGGAAAGGAGAGAGGAAAGGAGGAGGCGAAGGGAAACAGGGGACAGGTGGAGGGGGAACTAGGGGCTGAGGAAAGAGGAAAGGAGGAGGAGGAAGGGGACAAGGAATAAAGGAAGAAGGAAGGAGGTTATCAGAAGGGGAAAAGAGCAGATAGGAAGAAATGGTAAACAAGGGATAGGAAGTAGAGAATAAGAAAGGGAAAGAGCAGGAGAGCAAGGATGATGATGGGGTTACACAGGGGATGGTAAAAGAGGATGGGGACAGAGGGTAGGGGTAGGGGAAAGGAGAGGGGAGGGGTAGGGGTAGGGGAAAGGACAGGGGATGGTGGAGGGGGAATACAGGGAGCAGGAGTTAGTGGTAAAATGTAAGAGTAAAATCCGAAAGGTTGAAAATTTTATCTGTTGGAAAACCAATCTTTACTTTCTGCCATGTAAAAAATATATATAATAAAGATGGTATCAAGTGTTCAAGGGTTGATTTGAATTATGCTTTTTAATCTTTGAGCCGATGAAATTCCTCCCTCCAACATAATAATTTTGTCTGGTAGTTGTCAGAAGAAAACAATATATAATAGCAAAGGTCGTCAACCCAACCACTGTGTCTTGGTCTTGGGTGAGGTAGTAGGTGTCCTTTAAGACGTGTAACAAATTATGTGGTGTGTCTAGTGTTGGTCCACTACTCACGTTACTGCCCTCCTCGTCACTCTCCTCATTGCATCACTGTAACTCTCCTGTCAAACTGATCCCCGTCACTCGAGCTCTTCTCTCTCTCTCTCCCCCCCCCCCACCGATACACCCTCAACTCGCTCTTCCTGTCACCTGCATGGCCCTCTCAGTTTCGCCTTACCTGTCTCACCTGCACAAATGTCATTCACATCTGCCAGACATCTCTTGCCTCTCTGACACACAACATGTATTTCCCTTCCTCCTACCATAGTGTGTCTGTCACCCTGCCATGCATCCACCAATCCTGTCACCCATCATACCCTGCTTGCTACCTTGTCGTCCACATCCTCTGCCATCCACCCACCAATCCTGCTACTCTGTCACCCATTTAACTCTAATATTTGCCACCCTTTATTTCGTCCATCCTTGCCACCCCTCCTTCCTACCGCACTATGCCCTGCCTGCCACTCACTGTATTTATCACCCCGTCACACCCCATACCGTACCCTGCCAACCGGATACTCTTCATCACCCACCACACCCTGTCTATCCCCTGCCACCCACGACACTGATGCTTGCTTCACGGTGTTGTCTATTGTGTGAAGGTGAGTAAGGGACGAGTATCTCTGTCTCTCTCTCTTTCTTTTTCACACACACAAACACACACATACTATGATATATAATTATGAGACAGTGAGGAATTATCGACCTCAGGAACCGCCGAAGTGACCCCAAGTACCCACAATGTAACGTCAGCTTGCCAAAACACTTCACCATAATTTGTTCCAAGTCCCCAAGTCCCCCCCCCCACCACCACCGTCCCCAACCCACCCCCACATCCCTCCTCAATGCCCCCACCCGGATCCCCACCATCACAACACCCGCCATTCATCATATAATAATACAGTCATTTTAACAGTACATTCCAAAGGTTTGGGTCATGTGTCGTAACTTTCCTGAATTCACTGTTTTGATTTGCAGGCCTGTGTGTGTGTGTGTGTGTGTGTTCTACTCTCTCTGCTATTACTACTCTTATCTACTGCTTCTACCTAATCTAATGCTTCTCTAGCCTGATGAAAACAAGCAAAAACATCACTAACAAACCCTCCTCCTCTTTTTCCTCCTCTTTTTCAAGTTGGATTTTCTTTCCCGTCTCACCCGAACTTTTGGAGACGACTGTACACCTGGTTTATTGTGTACATCGTGGCAACCACTACCACTACCATCCATCATATAGTGTAGGGCACCCACACCACCCACCCAACCGTAACAACAGCCCCCACCATACATCATACTGCACCCACCTATCAATCACACAACAGCACCCACAAGACCCACTCAACCGTGGCCTCTACTACTACTACTACTACTACTACTATTACTACTACCACTACCACTACCACTACCACCACCACCACCACCAACAACAACAACAACAACACCATTACTACCATTACTACCATCATCACCACCAAAACCAAACCAAACAATACACAAACAAACTCAAGAACACTATAAATCACACGAAAATAGAGAATAATAAACATAAATTGAGAATTAACAGTAAAGAAAAAATATAATAAACATAAATTGAGAGTTAACAGGAAAGAAAAAAATATAATAAACATAAATTAAGAGTTAACAGTAAAGGAGAAAAAATAATAGACATAAATTGAGAGTTAACAGTAAAGAAAAAAAAAACATATACAGCATTACCGAGGTGGTAAACAGTAAGAGGATTGGTGCATGTCCAAAGTTACACCTGTTGTTTACTGACCATTAACGGGGGTGTAGGTGGGTGAAGGTGGGTGTAGGTGGGTGAAGGTGGGTGTAGGTGGGTGAAGGGGGGTGTAGGTGGGTGAAGGTGGTGTAGGTGGGTGAAGGTGGTGTAGGTGGGTGAAGGTGGTGTAGGTGGGTGAAGGTGGTGTAGGTGGGTGAAGGTGGTGTAGGTGGGTGAAGGTGGTGTAGGTGGGTGAAGGTGGTGTAGGTGGGTGAAGGTGGTGTAGGTGGGTGAAGGTGGTGTAGGTGGGTGAAGGGGGGTAGGTGGGTGAAGGGGGGTAGGTGGGTGAAGGGGGGTAGGTGGGTGAAGGGGGGTAGGTGGGTGAAGGTGTGTTGGTGGGTTGTTGTAGGAGGATGGGGTGTAGGTGGGTGTGTTGTTTGGATGTTGTTGGAGGATATTTGGAGCTTAGTGATTTCTCCAAACTATGCCACGAAACAGAATACTTATTCATTTATTTATTATGGGTGTTGTTGTAGTTTTGGCTGCTTGGACGAATCGAAAATATAATGGTATGAATCGATATCGTCATTATTTTTTTCATTCCCCCATTGATATAACTTTGTGGTGTCAATGCTTCCTTCAAGGTATGGCACCACACAGATGATTTAGTGTAGCAGGTGTGTGTAATAATAATAATAATTAACGGTTTATTAACTTAGGCAGCAGCCAGAAGGCTGAAAATATACATTAAAGATGGATAAAAATAAAAGCTTAAAGATCTAAAATATGTACAGAAGTTAAAATTCAAAATTCAAAATTTAAAATTCAAAATTCAAAATTTAAAATTTAAAATGTGTGTGTGTGTGTGTGTTTCGTGGAGTATCGTGAAGGAACCAGGAGTCTCGAATTTATGGCCAACATGAAGTGAAGCAGATCCGAAAGGTTTAGTGAATTTATATACCTTGCACCTGTCTCATGCTCTCTCTCTCTCTCTCTCTCTCTCTCTCTCTCTCTCTCTCCTCTCTCTCTCTCTCTCTCTCTCTCTCTCTCTCTCTCTCTCTCACACACACACACACACACACACACACACACACACACACACACACACGGAGCCTGGTCGCGTGACTATCAACCCACACTGACTATCCCATTCCCACGTGAGCTACCTACCGAGCAATAAACCTAAGATAATAGAGGAAGATAACAATATTTCACCAGAAATTCATTACCAAGCGGAAGTATCTCGCTCCCAAGCTACACTCAACTCCACCAACACAACACGAGTCGCTTAAGGACCCTGTGATCGTGTATGAAATTTGGAGGCTTCTGATTCCTCCTATCTATGCCACGAAACAAACTCCTTCTATACGAGTCGTGTTTCGTGGCAATATTTGAAGGACTCATTGACCTCCAATTTTCTGACTACATCACAGGGTCCTTAAGGGGGAAGTTCTGTGTTGGCAAATCTGGAGCAACTGATTCCTTCAAACTATTCCAAGCAACAGGACGCCTTTATTTTTGTCCATCTGGTCCTGTTTCCTGGCATATTTTGGAGGAATCAAGGCACTCCAATCTATCAAAAATATACTCTCCCTTTAAGTTGGTATATAATTTTTTTTTGGTAGATTGGAGTGTCATGATTCCTCCAAAGTATGCTAGGAAACGGAATCAGATGGACAAAAACTATAATGGTGTCCAGTTGCTTGGAATTCATTGGAGGATTCAGCTGCTCCAGATTTACCAACACCAAATTCCCCCCCCCCCTTTAAGGAGGAAATTCGGTGTTGGTAAGTAAATCTGGAGCAACTGAATCCTCCAAACTATTCCAAGTAACAGAGCACCATTATTTTTGCTATTTTGGTCCTGTTTCCTAGCATACTTTGGAGGAATCAAGACACTGCAATGTAACAAAAGCGAATTACCCCCGTAAGTTTTTTTTTTGCGCTGCAAGTCTTGGCTCGTAACTTCAACCAACTAGTGTTTTTTTAACGTTATATTCACCTGTGTTATAGAAACCACAATGCTTTCATTTTTGTTTTTTTGCAACATAATTATCTCAGCCTTTCAATCTTCATCAACAATCATTTATACTCGACAGAAGCTACAAAGATTTTTTTTTATTATTCTATTGTATGAGCTCTACTAATAAACACTTCATATTTCTTAGCGTCAATTGTAACTATTATTATTATTATTATTATTATTATTATTATTATTATTTTATCATTATTATTATCATTATTATTATCATTATTATTATCATTACTATCATTAATGTTATTATTATTATTATTATGTAGATAAGTCTTGGGAAATATAAGAAACAACATATATATATATTTTTATATTCGTACTGTATTGTGTGTGTAGAAAATAGGTATAGTGTTTATGTGTTTGTGTTTATGTGTGGTGGAACAAAAAACATCTCTCCACTGTACAACATCATTCCATCCAGCCAGCCAGCCATTCCTCTCCTTCCCTGACCTTCTCCTTCTCTCCATCTATACATTCCTCTCCTTCCCTGCATGCCCTTCTCCCTCTCCCTCCTCTCCATCTATCCATTCCTCTCTCCTTTCCTTCCCTCCCCTCCTCCCTCTCTCCTTCCTTCCTTCCCTACCCTCCCTCCTTCTCTCTATCCATCCCCTCCTTCCTCTCTCTTTCCTTCCCTCCTCCCTCTCTCCCTCCCTCCCTCCCTCCCACTGTAAGTTAACCACACAAACCATTACATGTAATAACCCCAGCAGTCAGTAATGGCCACACACAAATGAGGAACAGTGTACGACCAGAACACTGCACACCTACACTGTATGCCCAGAACAATGCACGCCCACACACGAGGAACATTGTACGCCCAGAACAATGCACGCCCACACACGAGGAACATTGTACGCCCAGAACAATGCACGCCCACACACGAGGAACATTGTACGCCCAGAACAATGCACGCCCACACACGAGGAACATTGTACGCCCAGAACAATGCACGCCCACACACGAGGAACATTGTACGCCCAGAACAATGCACGCCCACACACGAGGAACATTGTACGCCCAGAACAATGCACGCCCACAGAAATATGCACGGACATAATTAGAAAAAAGCAGAAACGAATGGACACCAGAGAACAAGAATGCACGAACACATGTTAGTACACTCGCAATCCAAAAACTTGTATCCAGGTGTTGTTGATGTTTCGAATCATTTGACATAATAGTGAACCAATTACAACACTTATTCTGCTACATATTTGCTTGAGTTCGCTTAATACTCGATCGCCTAGGCTATTCGAAGCAAGCCTGGATACATATTTCGGATAGCGAGTATATAAATGATGATACAGTACAAGGAAAGCACGGACAACAAAATTCAAACATGCAGACACACACACACACACACACACACAAAGCCATTACACTTAAACACCGAGGTAGCAAAACCGAAGCGAAACATTACAACCTCGAGTCTGTCATCAGCTTTTGTTGGGGTCACTAAAAATGGTTGTCGGGTTAAGGGGGTAATTCACTTTTGTTACATTGGAGTGTCTAGATTCCTCCTCCTCCTCCTCCTCCAAAGTATGCCAGGAAACAGAACCAGATGAACACAAATAATGGTGTTCTGTTGCTCTGAATAGTTTGGAGGAATTATTTGCTCCTGATTTACCAACACTGTATCCTTCCCCTTTAATGGCTGAACCTCCTCCTTTTTGTCATTTTTGGATGGCGACTGTTTCCTCCAAACCTTCACAGGAAACGAGTCACCACAATGTTACAGTTAATTAATGAGGGAATCTGTTTCGTGGCAAAGTTTGGAGGAATCAATAAAAAAAAAAAAAGTAATCTGTTTCGTGACATAGTTTGGAGTACAGTATTCAATAGCTCTCCAATTAAAAAAAAAAAAAAAGAATCTGTTTGTGACAAAGTTCGTAGTATTCAATCTAAAAAAAAATATTTCGTAACAAAGCTTGGAGGATTTAATAGTCCATTAATTTACCCAAAACATTCTCCCAAGTATCAGTTGCCGTCGTGTTACAGAATTCACAACCATCTATTAGACTCGTAGGACTTTATCAACTCAGAACAGATGGCTATAAAGACTAAAGATGGCTATAAAGACTAAAGATGGCTATAAAGGTTCTGCTGAAAATAATAGTTACTGCGATATTGATCTACCATAAAATTAATGTTACACTCTATCGTAATCCATTTGTAGAAGGAATAACCAAAAACAAATGGGTAATGATTTAGGTGACTGAATTAAGTAGCGATCGTAATCATGACTGAAATGTTTTTGAGAGAATTGTGTGTGTGTGTGTGTGTGTGTGTGTGTGTGTGTGTGTGTGTGTGTGTGTGTATGTATGTATGGATATGGAAGGAGGTGTTAGGTGATGTGAGTGAGTGAAATGTGAGGCCATGAAGGGAGAGGAACCAAACACACACACACACACACACACACACACACGCACACGGGAACGTCAGTGAAATCGGCCTACATATTATGGTGTCCTTCCCTAACCATAGTGTCCACGGTAGCCTTCACAGGTCCTATGGTTGAGGCCAGATTACTTGGGGTTAATCCAGAAGGGGGGAGGGGTAGGGAGGGAGAGAGGGAATGAGGGTGGTAGGAGGTAAAATTGGAAAGGAGGGAGAGAGGGAGTGGGGAGGGAAGAGGGAGAGAGGGAGTGGGGAGGGAAGAGGGAGAGGGGGGTGAGAGGCCTATAGGAGGGAAGGGGATGGGGAGGTGGAAAGGGAAGGGAGGGGAAGGGAAGGGGGGAGAGACCTATAGGCTGCCCATAACCTCAAGCAGACAGGCAGTCCGTTACACAGAACAACACACAGCCAGTATACATAGCCGTCTACAAGGCTCCATACACCATACACCTCCAGCTAGGCTACACACCCATACACACCCCTCCATACTCTTCAGCTCTTTCCCTCTCTACACAGCCTATACACCCCTCTATACTCTACAGCTCTTTCCCTCTCTACACAGCCTGTACATTCATCTAGACTCTAGAATCTATACTCTACAAAGCTCTACACACCCTACACATCCCTCTTTACTCTACAGCTCTTTCACCCCTCTCAACACAGCCCAGCCCTTTCACCTCCCTATATAACCTGCTCACCCCTCTACTGTATACTCTACATCTCTTTCACCCCTTTCACCTCATCTACAAAGCTTCATGTTCTCCGAGGTTAAAAATACATTGTTCTTATGTCTAGTTTCTCACATAATGATCCCTATTGTGATATATTTATAATGCCGTGTACTTTACCAATTTGTGTGTTGTATAAATTAATGTGTTGTATATATATAATGCCGTGTATACTTTACCAATTAAGAAAGTCGTGTGTTACAAACCTACTGCCTTGTACTTCACACGCCTTAATTATCTGTAACTCATGTTCTCTCCTGTGTGTGTGTGTTGAGGTGTGTGTGTTGAGGTGTGTGTGTGTGTGTGTGTGTTGAGGTGTGCACTGTTCTCACATTACCTCATTCCCTCCTAATGACTTCCGGGATAATGACTTCTATTACACACATACACACACACACTAAAAACTAACCCGTCTCTCTTCAGCCATGCACTCACCCACTCCTAAATATAAAGCTCCTTCATTCATTTCCATTATATATAATTCACAACTACTATTACTACTATTACTACCATGGATACAATTCACTACCTGTAATCTATTTTTCTCATTTATTCACTCGTTCACTATTAAGGGACCCTGTGTTGTAGTCAGAAAATTGGAGGTAAATGAGTGCTTCAAATATTACCACGAAACACAACTCGTATGGAAGGAGCTTGTTTCATTCATGGCATGGTCAGGAGGAATCAAAAGCCTCCAATTGATTATCATTCACGTTCACAGGGTCCTTAAAATATCCAATTAAGTGACTTTATCCATGCATATCTATCTACCGGTATCTATCTTAAACAAATCCTTGAAACCAACCTCCACACTAAGTAAGTAAGTAAGTTAGTGAGTGAGTAAGTGAGTGAGTAAGTGAGTGAGTAAGTGAGTAAGTAAGTGAGTAAGTGAGTAAGTAAGTGAGTAAGTAAGTGAGTAAGTAAGTGAGTAAGTGAGTGAGTGAGTGAGTTTATAAGTAAGTATCAACACTGTTCCTTGTATACGATTGGCTACGTCACTCATTATGATAATACTGAAATATGCTTTAGCCATTATTTCCAGTATTTTATATTCTTATCGGAGAACCAACAATTATCCGGAGTTCAATGTCACACAATCATTTCACTCACCAGTAAATCTTTTTTTTTCACATATGGATGAAGATACAGCAATAATTTACTACCTAACAGTTTGCATTTCTCATGAACATAAATTATATATATTTAGTATATTTTTGCAACCAATTTTATGGTCCACGTGCATATTTCTATTACGCTGGTATAATATATATATATACGTTTTTTTTTAAAGACAGTGGCTATTTTTCTTTTCTTAAGACAGTGGCTAATTTACCTGCCTTTATCTTACTCATTCCGGGAAATAATTCACTCTTGCCTCCTGACTCAGAACACAATGGGTCCAACTGGTAGGCGTGTCACAACAAAAACAGGCACATAACTAGATGCGCCGTCAGGTGGTGATGGTGGTGGTGAATGGTGGTTATGGTGGTGGTAGTGGTGGTTATGGTGGTACTCAGATGGTGGTAGTGGTGGTGGTACTCAGATGGTGGTAGTTGTGGTGGTACTCAGATGGTGGTAGTTGTGGTGGTACTCAGATGGTGGTAGTTGTGGTTGTACTCAGATGGTGGTGGTGGTGGTGGTTGTGGTGGTGACTGCGGTTGAGGTGCGGTGAATCCATGCGGTCCTGTGCGGTCAGCTGGACCACACCACGATACGGGGCCTCAGTGGTCAGCCTCCTACTCCTCCTGTCCCTCCTACTACTCCTTCACCACCTTTTCATGTCCCTCCTGCTCCTCCTCCTTTCCATCTCCTAATCCTACTTTCTATCTCCTATCCTTCCTACTCCTTCCTCCTTCACAATCTCCATTAGTACTTACTGATCTCTCCGTATTTACTATTCCCCATCTTTTCCCACCACTTTAAATTTTTCTTCTACTCATCTACCCATTTTCTAACCAGCCCTTGCAGCTCCTCTTCCTTCTCAACTTCCTCCATCATGACCTTCTTACTTTCCTCACCTTCGAATCTCCTGTACTTCCCCTCCGTCTCTACATTCACCTCTCCCTTTCCCTCATATGTTCCAAAAAAAACCCTTCCCATCCCACACCCCCACTCCCAGTATACCTATTGAATGTTCCTCTCTCTCTCTCTCTCTCTCTCTCTCTCTCTGCTACCAACATTTCTCCTTCCCTCCCTCACGCCTCCTTACCTCACTCCTTTACTTTCTCTCCCATCCCATACCCTACCCTTCCCCCTCCCTAACCCTACCATCAATACCTCTCTCTCCCCCTCACGCCTTCTTACCTCATTCCTGTACTTTCTTCTCCCACTCCCTCTCTTCTCCCACTCCCTCTTCTCCCTCTCTTCTCCAAGTAGGGATAAACAGTGAAGTGAGAAAGAAACAGAAACAGAGGAGAGGAGGAGGAAAGTGAGACAGAAAAACAGGTACCAGGTTACAGAGGACCTTCCCTTCTTCAGTAGTACCCAAACTGACCACCAGGGTTAATGCTGCATTGCTCTAGTAATATATTCCAACTTTGATATTTCCAGTCTTTTGAAAACACTATTTGATGTGTTCTGGTTTCCATATGTATACAACGTTATCGCTTCACCTCGTGGGGAACTGGGGCTGGGACTGGGGTGGGGCATTCCTGGTGAGGCAAGGAAGGACATTGTGAAGTTAAGCTTGGTGGGTGGGTGGTGGGGCAAGTTTAGGTGGGTGGGTGGGTGGGTGGATGGTGGGTGAGTGGTGTGGTAATATGAGAAGGGGAATAACAGGTGGGGGTTGGTACGAGGTGACTGTTCTAAGGGGAATGACACGGTATTTAGAGCAACTATGGAAGGTGTGAAGTAAAAAAAACAAAAATAAAATAAAATAGGGGTAGACTAGGTGAGTAAGGTATGTTTGGATGAATGGACAGGAGTGGTGTGAAAGAAGGGTTGGGGATGGGGGCTAAGAGATTGGTCTGACGGGGCTTCTGGGGCACGGGAAAACAAAACTAGAATGGGACGAGTATAGGGATGTAAAATGGGGACACTTCTACATAACCAAGGGATGAATAGGGCATATTGTATAAAGCAAGGTAGAGTGGGGCGAGGCGGGGCTGGAAGGGGGAGCAAGTTAGAGTGGGGTGGGGAGGGACAGGGCAAAGAGGGACTGGACAGGGCAGGGCAGGGCGAGGCGGGACTGAAAGAGGGGAGCAAGTTAGAGTTGGGTGGGACAGGACAGGGCAGGGCAGGACGGGAAGGGAAAGTATAAGGCACAGACAGTACAGCAGGACCAGGACCCAACCAGTTAGCCAGCCAGCCACTCCACCCCAGGCCAGACGAGCTACCGTGGGCCTACCTGAACCGCCCCTCTGTTTGTTTATCCCGAGTGAGCCCGTGTGTTCACTCAGACTTATCCCAGGCCGCCCTGTTTACCCGACCTCAGCCTCCACCACCCGTTTTATTGCCTTTCACTGATACATTTATCCGGCTGAGCCCCCTCCCTCCCCTTCTGCCAGAGTGTCCACAGTCGGAGGCAGAAGTATGTATGTCTCTCTCGTCTCTAAGACTGTTATAAATCTGCACTACATAAATATATAAAAGCCTATATTGTTGAGTTGTCCACATGGGTTTTGACCATCATATTAAGCCTTCAAGGGACTATGGGGTATTTCTATAATAATAAAAATCGTCATATCTGCCTTTATGTCCATTTTACCCTTAAGTATAAAACATCCAAATCCATCCATCTACTTGAACTTAATCCATGTCATTTATATCATCACAGCAAACTCTCAACATAAAAAGGTCAAAAGTTTTACCTCGACTGTACGTAGCTACTTCCCTCATGGCCCTCCCCTCCCCACCCCACCCCACCCCCCTCCCTCCTGGCCCTCCCCTCCCCACCCCACCCCACCCCACAGCTAAGGGTTTAATTTATCTGAAGTTAAGGGCATCGTCAAGGTAGTGTATGGGGACGTTACTGCCCTATTAAATAATGCTGTAGCCTCGGTTATGGGACGTAGAGGGGGCCGTCTTTCCAACAGTCATATTTACAGTCACTCACACACCCGTCATTCCAACAGTTACACATTCACAGTCACTCACACACCCGAAACAAGACTGTCGGGTGTGGCATTTGGAAAGTTAGTAATTTTTTTCACCTACATTTGTATCGAATTTGGAAAAGCAGTACCGGAAAGAAGGATCATTTATGGTTCCTCATCGAAACGTCTCTTTTATTATTATTATTATTATTATTATTATTATTATTATTATTATTATTGTTATTATTATTACTACTTTACTCAGCTGCTGAATCGAAGGACTAACGGAACACTGTGACAAGATAAAGCTAATGTGGAAGAGGAGGAGGAGGAGGAGGAGGAGAACTGACAGAATTATGGGATGGAAATAGGTGGTAATGGGATGGTATGGGAGGCAGATGGAGGAAGTCACGGCTTGGAATACTAATGGGGAAGGAAGGGAGGGAGAGAAGAGCAGAGGAAAGGAGAAGTGATGAGATGGGAAATGTGAGAAGGGAGAGGTGGAAGAGCAGGTGAGAAGAAGGAAGATAAGATGAGATGGGAGATGTGAAGAGGGAAAGGAAAGGGAGGAACGAGTAGAGGAGGAGAGGAAGGAAGATGAGAGATGAAATGTGAGAAGGGTAGGGAGAGGATTATATATATACGTGGAGATTCATGGTACAATTACTATGGGACAATGGTGAGGGAAATGGAATTGAAGGTAAGGGAGATGGAGAGAAATGGAGTGTGATGAAATGAAGATGGAAATAAAGGGAGAAGGAGCAATGAAAAAAAATGGAGAAAGTGGAAAAGAAAGGATGAGAATGAATGATGACAACGGAGGAAGAAGCGAATGAAGGGATGAAAGGAAGAAATAATAGAGGGAAGATGACAGTGGTATTGGGGCCAAGGGAGAGAATGACGTAGGAGAGGAGACAGAGAGAGAGGGAGGGGAGAGAGGGGGAAGAGGAAAGGGGATGGGGGAGGGGGAAAAGAAGACATAGGGAGGGAAGGGAGGGGAGGGGAGAGAGGGGGAATGGGAGGGGAGAGTGGGGGAAGGGGGATGCGGGGGGTGGGGGTGGGGGTCCTTCACAGCTATCACGAGACATTGGTTAACACTTTCACGCCGCTCCTTGGCTGTGTGTGTGTGTGGGGGAGAAACTGTGGTCACCTGGACAGACCCTCCCTCACCTGTCCTGTCCAGTCACATGTATTATTCCTTTGCTATCTTGCCCTGTACTTTTTTGCTCTGTCTTGCCCTATCTGTACTTCTTTGCTCTCCCTTGCCCTCCCGAGTCTTGATTTTACACACACAAACACACACACACACACACTCGCAGATCTCATTTCATATATTTCCCTCTCCCCCCTCCTCATTTGCATAAACTTCCACACCCCTCCCCCTCCCCAACCCCAATCCCACTACAGTATAATTATAGCCTTTATATCATGTTCTCCCCCAATCATCCGGGCACCAACTTCCTATTAATTAACAAGTATATCTCTCAACATCCTTCCTTCTCATTCTCCCTGGCCTCTCTCTCTATCTCTATCTCCACCAATTCCCGCCCACCCCCACACCCATCCACCCCCCTCCTCCACCCTGGTCTCTCTCCCTCTCTAACTCCACCATTTCCTGCCTCATTCCCACCCCCCTCCACATCCACCCACCCACCCACCCACATCCCAGGCCACCTCTATCAGCGAACACGAGTGCACCATTCGGATAGCTGTCGATAACTGCTTGCTGATCCGTCATATGGAGACAGAGACAAACCACAGCCATCCAGCCAGCTCTCTCACTCTCTCTCTCTCTCTCTCTCTCTCTCTCTGTTTCAGCCTTTCCATTCGGCTATTACGAGTGGTCCTCCAGAGAATGAGCACAAGTGGCACTTCTTCAAGATTCCAAAGCTGATTTCTGACATCGTCCGTCCCTCTACTCCGACCCACTTGGTTTTTTATATCATTATTATTATTGTTCTTATATTTTTTACATTTCTACTCCGACCCTTGACCTCTCTCTAGATCATTTATTTATTTTTAAGCCTCTCGTCTCCCCCCCACAATACAGTTCCCTCCTACTACCACTACTACTACTACTACCATCACTACTACCACTACTACCACTACTACAGCTTTAATAGTGCCCTTTATTTTCCCATATAATGTCCCTGTAGATACCCAAAGAAACGAGGAACACACACACACACACACACACACACATATATCATCATCATCACCATTTCCTGCAGATACACAAAAAATTAGCAACAAAACAGATAACATTCTCATACACACATACATACTTCACAATTCATCATCAACATCAGCCTTTGTTGATTCACTGCAAGACTCACACACACACACACACACACACACACACACACACACACACACACATACAGAATCCAAACGTAGTATTTTTCTCACACCCATAACCTACCGCAACTTCTTTCTTCATTTCCTACCTACAAGTGCCCACGTATTCTAATCACATTAATATTTGACTATAAAAGACACAATAAGGGGAGATGTTATGTACTCATTCCTCCAAAGTGTGCCAGGAAACAGAACCTGATAAACTAAAATAAAGTTGGTATGTTGCTAGGAATAGTTTGTAGGAATAATGATCTCCTAAAAATACCACAACTACTACACCCTCCCCTTTAGCCTATATAGTAGTAAGTTGGTCCTGAAATGAAGGAATAAGGACCCTCCCCCCACCCCAACCCACACACACACACATTTCACATTTTTTATATCTCCATACTCCACCTTCCCTTCACTCGTCACCCTATCACAGTTTGAGGCCACAAATCTATACTTCCACATAATTATAAATGACCCTGGAAGGAAGGAAGGAGGAAGGAAGGAAGGAAGGAAGGAAGGAAGGAAGGAAGGAAGGAAGGAAGGAAGGAAGGAAGGAAGAAGAAAGAAGAAAGAAAGAAAGAAAGAAAGAAAGAAAGAAAGAAAGAAAGAAAGAAAGAAAGAAAGAAAGAAAGAAAGAAAGAAAGAAAGAAAGAAAGAAAGAAAGAAAGAAAAGAAAGAAAGAAAGAAAGAAAGAAGAAAGAAAGAAAGAAGAAAGAAAGAAAGAAAGAAAGAAAGAAAGAAAGAAAGAAAGAAAGAAAGAAGAAAGAAAGAAAGAAAGAAAGAAAGAAAGAAAGGAAGAAAGAAAGAAAGAAAGAAAGAAAGAAAGGAAGGAAGAAAGGAAGGAAGAAAGGAAGGAAGAAAAAAAGAAAGAAAGGAAGGAAGGAAGGAAGGAAGGAAGGAAGGAAGGAAGGAAGGAAGGAAGGAAGATAGGAAGAAAAAAAGAAAGAAAGGAAGGAAGATAGGAAGAAAAAAAGAAAGAAAGGAAGAAAAAAAGAAAGAAAGAAAGAAAGAAAGAAAGAAAGAAAGAAAAGAAAGAAAGAAAGAAAGAAAGGAAGGAAGGAGGAAGGAAGGAGAGGAAGGAAGGGAAAAAAATGTATTAAAGTTAATTTGTGTTTTCTGCTGTGAATCTGGACCCAGTACATTATGTGGAGTGCGAATCAATAG
>JAWZYT010006481.1:10000-50000 GCA_034508575.1 Petrolisthes manimaculis | reverse complement strand
TCTTGCGCCCTGTGTGAGAGGACCGTAATTCGAGTGAGAGAGAGGCCTCTTGACCACCACCGCCACAGCCTCCCTTTGTGGCATCTGGCACCAGTTTTAAGTCCCGGTAAACATTTGATTCCCAGACTGTGGAGAGTGGAATTCCTACTCCTACTCCTCCTCCTCCTCCTCCTCCTCCTCCTCCTCCTCCCAACTGGCTAGGTGGCTTGGCATGTCCTCTGGAGGGAGAGTTGCATTCATTGGGCTGGATTTTACTCGTATTTTACCTTCTGTTCATCGTGTATTTAACTTGCGTTTGAGTGCCATTGCATTACTCTACTTCAAGCCGAATTTAACACCAGATTTTATTACCCAGCACGGTACGGTATACTGTTGTAAGTGGCCACACCTTTGAACACCGGACTCTGCACTAATAAAACTGTTCCTAGATCGACGAGTGGTTGGTTATATTTGTGCTCGTGACTGTACATTACGTTTTCTAAAATAATGAATAATGAAATGACACAAGGGAGCCGGTTATGTTCAGTCACCAGCCATAATAAACAAACAGATGTGCTTCGAATAAACGTGATTCGGATTTTAAACGAAGCCACCAATCAAGTATATGAGACAGGATAAGCTTTACAATTAGTTCACAAGTATACGAGACAAGATAAGCTTTCTAATTGGTTCACAGCTAGATGTGTCAGAGATTTTGCCAAACTTCAACAAAACCTGCATGGATATTAATTGTTTCTCGTGACTATAAATACTTACAATATTCACCTGATAAAATGAAATATATTATACCATTGTTTACAGAGGGGGAGTGAATGTGGCGTCAACAAGGGGCCATTAGTAGCGAGTGTGTGGTCTCCTTAATTAATTGACACCTGCCCAACACCTACCTACCTACCTACCTGTTGTACACACCCCACCAGGGATGATTTTCCTATTTCCCACCTGGACGCTAAATGGGCCATAAGTCCATGACAAACGTTTGCTTCGCCCCTTCCTTCCTGCCTGCCTTCACTCACACACACACACACACACACACACACACACACACACACACACACACACACACACACACACACATTCACACTTCCCTGCCCTTCAACACACACACACACACACCTCCCTGCCCTTCAACACACACACACACACACACACACACCTCCCTGCCCTTCAACACACACACACACACACACACACACACACCTCCCTACCCTCCAATACAGCAACTAAATGAAGCGAATAAGAAAAATTACAAAGAATTAATGAATAAATAATAATAATAATAAATGAAGTGGATAAGAAAAAAAAATGATATGAAGAAAAATATAGGAATGAAAAATATATATTAATAAAAAAGTTATAAATCAACACAGTAACTCAATGAAGTGGATACGATTAAATATATTATATGAATAAATTTAAGGGATAAGGGAGAAGAGATTAATTAGTCATAGCAACACACACAGCTGTATCATTCCCTAATACACACACAAGTAATTATGGGGGAAGTTTTGTGTTGGTAAATCTGGAGCAACTGAATCCTCCAAGATATTCCAAACAAACAGTGTACAACTATTTTTGGCTCTTCTGGTCCTATTTCCTAGCATACTTTGGAGGAATCATGGCACTCCAATGTAACAAAAAGAATTACCGCCATATGTGGGTGATTACTTTTGTCCACGATTGTACCAGCCACCAGTAAAACATGACTGTGTAATATGTAGAGTAATATGTTGAATCTCATCACTGGAACTACATATTATCATACACTCTTAAACTTTACTCTTGTCGTAAAACTGAAACATGCAATTATCAGACGAAGCCTCCACACCTGTGCATGCAAATCTATGTTCAATAAAATATATAGTCAGCCAGCATGGTGCCTGTTAATTAATAACGAATGGCAGGGGAACAGGTAAGGTCATGTGTCACCTGTGTAGGAAATGAGAGAGAGAGAGAGAGAGACTAAAATAACAAAATCTTCCAAACTATGACACAAAACAGAGACAATTACGGTTACACAATATATTTATACACACAGTCATGATAAACGTATAGATAAACGCGTATAGATATCGATAAGGGAGATAGTTAGACACAAGGAACACAGACGTAATATATTTTGTGTAGTAGATGGATAGAAGGATGGATGGATGAATGACAAGGTAGACAGATTGTATATCATTCCGAGGCAGCAGCAGCAGACGGAACACACACAGATAACACAGATAGGACAGATAATTATTAATAGCCCTCACCAGCCAGGAGAAAGACATATATGGCAGACACAGACATACACACATATATACAAACAGTTAATTTCCAGACATGATATAAGAAAAAAACACTGACATATACTAAAGGACAGACAGATAATTTTCAGACAGTATTTTAGAAAAACATAGACATATTAGATAAATAGACATAATTTCTAGACAGAATAAGGAGAAAAAAAGACATAAGATAAAGAGACAGATAACTTTATACCACACAGTAAATTGGAGAAGCACAGACATATAAAATAGACAGACAGATAATTTCCAGTTATCAATAAGAGAACCACAGACAAACAAGATAACATTTCCGTGCAGAATCAGTAGAGGCAGACAGAGAGACAGATAGGAAGACACAATCAGTAGACAGACAGATGAGACAGATTGACTTACACACAAACAGAATCAGCAGACAGACAGACAGACAGACAGATGGATGGACTTGCACACACACAGAATCAGCAGACAGACAGACAGATGGATTGACTTGCACACAAACAAAATCAGCAGACAGACAGATGGATGGACTTACACACACACAGAATCAGCAGACAGACGGACATACAGACATACGGATTCACTTACACACAGACAGACAATTCCCGAGTGATCCCAGAGAAGCCAATACACCCGAGAGGAGGCATTGGGTGGCACTGAACACTGAGAGCCTACCTAACCTAACCTAACCTACCACACCCTGCACTCAACAACTGTAAGTAAAAGTAGTGGTGGTGTTGGTTGGAGACTTGAGTTGAGGAGGCCAGGGAGAGGGAGGATTCAACACACACACACACACACACACACACAGAGGGAGGATTCAACACACACACACACACACACACACACACAGAGGGAGGATTCAACACACACACACACACACACACACACACAGAGGGAGGATTCAACACACACACACACACACACACACACAGAGGGAGGATTCAACACACACACACACACACACACAGAGGGAGGATTCAACACACACACATACAGGAAGGAGGATTCAACACACACACACACACACACACACACATTTCTTGTCACTACTACTAGTCGCCACTCACTCACTGAACTAGCTCCTAATTTCCAGCTAAGTATTCACTGCCTACTCATCACCACTCCAGAACCACAACCACCCACTCACCACTCCAGCAGCACCACAACCACCACCCACTCACCACTCCAGCACCACAACCACTCACTCACCACTCCACCACCACAACCACTCAATCACCACAACCACCACCACCCACTCAACACTCCAGCAGCAGCAAGCCACCCGACACACGAAGCCTCATCCAATTAAACAGAAATACCACGACCACCGCAACTGACCGACACACGAGATCCCCGCCTACCTGTGTCCTCGACTTTCACGTCCACGCTGCCCAAGGCTTTTACCACCACGGGGGAAAATAGAATTACCTCGTGGGTGGCTGGCTGGCAGGATAATGTGTTCTAAAATCATTATATCATTAACCAGCATAACAGACTGGTAGCACCCACCCTTTGCATCACCATAACCACCTTTATATACTCATAAAATAGGGATGGTATTTAAGGGGACATTTATTGGTTACTTGCTTCAACACCACATGGTATGATTAATTGGTTGGGTTACGTAGGCATTTGTTTGGTTTGTTTAATTTACCTCAATACACATCAATGCTCGTCTTCTGTCGCGGTTTAAATGTTTGAGTATCTTGTTTTTTCACTACAATGGGAACTAGAAGAATTATTATTGTGAGGAGTTAGTAGGAGGGAAGTATGTACACAACAACACAACACCTGTCAACTATCACACACACCTACACAACACAACACCTGTCAACTATCACACACACCTACACAACACAACATAACACCTGCCAAGAATCACAAACATAAGCCCCACACAACACAACACGCCTGTCAAATATAACACACACCTGCCCCACACAACACAACACCTACCAAATATTACACACACAATCCCCACACAACACAACACAACACAAAACAAGCCAAATATCACACACACTTTCTCTCCCTCACACACACACACTCTCTCTCCCTCACACACACACACTCTCTCTCCCTCACACACACACACTCTCTCTCCCTCACACACACACACCATCCCCACACAACACCTGCCAAATATCACACCCAGGTTAGTGATGAAAGTACCTCGACTCCACAATCTCATCATTATTACCCGACCACCAACCCCTATCATTCCACACTGATCATGGTCACTACAGCTGCATATTAACCCGACTGGCCAACCCGGACTCTGGCCCAAGTCTAGTGCCTCTCTTTATATGATGATCACCACACTATAGTCCCAACCCCCTAATATGGACTGTCTATTTATTGTATGTACCCCTTAATAAGGTTAGTTAGTCAGGGTATTATATTATTTTAAAGTTACCATACTAATAATATTACCCCTTAATTAAACATGGCCACCACTCTACCCCCTCCCCCTCCTCCCTGTACCCCTTCTGTTGCCACACTACTGTAATCCCAAACATATGTCCAATCTATATCGTACCCCTTAATATGGCCACTACTGCACCCAGTAATAATAAGGCCACACTGCCGTAATGTACCCTATAATCACACCAAACTATTGTATCCCTTACCCACTACTTTGTTCTTTCTTTCCGGCCTCACTATCCAACTCTCTCTCTCTCTCTCTCTCTCTCTCTCTCTCTCTCTCTCTCTCTCTTAAACTAACGTATCCTACTCCATATACCTTGGTCACATAATATACTTCTAACTTTCTTTCCTCTTTCCCTAGTCCCTACCCTGGCCCGTTTAGTCTCTACCCAGGGAGTGAGGGAGGAGAGAGGAGCGCCTTAAGGCTCAGTATGTCATGAACTCAAGTGAGGCGGTGGTGGCTGGGGCCTCATTATCTCCCGCCATTATCATCATTATCAGTTATCACTTATTGTTATCACCAAGGGGCGAGGTGGGGCGGGGCGGGCAAGAGGGGCGCCTTCTTGCCCCGCCAGTGTACTTGACTGACGACACTCTTGTTCGGAAGGGTTCTTATTGCCACCTCTCTGGGGCCCGGGGGGGGGGGGGGGTGTTGTGTGGGGCTCAGTCAGGGTGGTTGTATGTGCCACTGCCTTGTCCCGCCCCGACCCGCCCCACCGAGCCCGACCTCTAATGTGTCCTGCCCAGCTCCTCCTTGCCCTGCCCCGTTCCATCATTCAGAGGCATACCATTCTGCCCCGCCCCGCCCCGCTGTGGCACATCTCGCTTGCGTCTCCTGCCAGTACTGCCCTAGCCATCCCTACCATTCAGTTCCCCGCCCCCTTTCCGCCCCGCCTCGCCCCGCCCTGCCTCGACTGAGTCTGCTGCCTGCACCGTCCGCCCTGACCCTGTAATTGTGCACGACCAAGGTGGCAATAAAACGCGATTACTAACCCAATCTGACCCAGCCTTCCACACCACACTGCCCTCCCTTCTACTCCCTCCACACCTCTCCACAACACACTGCCCTCCCTCCCTTCTCTCTCTCTCCTCCCTCCCCTCCACTCCATTCCTCTCCACAACATACTGCCCTCCCTCCCTTCTCCCTACACTGGCCCCTTCACTCCTCTCTGCTGCATCCCTCAACACTCTCCCACTCCTCTTTGCTCCACACCACACTTATTTTTCCCTTCCTACTTCCTTCCCAACACACTACATTGGGTCTCTCCACACCACCATATCTCTCTGCCTAACTCTACACCACTCCTCCCTGTTACACACACACACACACACACACACACACACACATTAACATTTATTGTGAGTGTCAGGGAAGGACTGTTGCTTAGATAGAAAGTGGCATGCGAGTGAGACATGGGACGTGGTGTAGAGGGGTGTGGTGGTAGGGTATGGGGGGGTTAGGAGCAAGGGAAGTGGGTAGATATTTTTTCAGTAAACGGGGAGTGGGGATGAAGTTCAGTGATGGGGAGGGAGTGGGGATTATGGGAAATGTCTCATCACAAGGGGAAGGAAGGAAGGAATTGAGTGGAATTAGTGATAGAAGGATGGGATAGAAAGATAGAAGTAAGAGAGAGAAGTAGAGGCGGAAAAGAGGGAGTTAGAGGAGAAAGGGAGGTAGATAGGGAAGGGAGAGAGATAGATGGGGAAGGAGAGAGAAGTAGAGGGGGAAGGGGAGAGAAGTAGAGGGGGAAGGGGAGAGAAGTAGAGGGGGAAGGGGAGAGAAGTAGAGGGGGAAGGGGAGAGAAGTAGAGGGGGAAGGGGAGAGAAGTAGAGGGGGAAGGAGAGAGAAGTAGAGGGGGAAGGAGAGAGAAGTAGAGGGGGAAGGAGAGAGAAGTAGAGGGGGAAGGGGAGAGAAGTAGAGGGGGAAGGGGAGAGAAGTAGAGGGGGAAGGGGAGAGAAGTAGAGGGGGAAGGAGAGAGAAGTAGAGGGGGAAGGAGAGAGAAGTAGAGGGGGAAGGGGAGAGAAGTAGAGGGGGAAGGGGAGAGAAGTAGAGGGGGAAGGGGAGAGAAGTACAAGGGGTAGGGGAGAGAAGTACAAGGGGTAGGGGAGAGAAGTACAAGGGGTAGGGGAGAGAAGTACAAGGGGTAGGGGAGAAAGGTAAACGGGGCAGAGTGAAGTAGGAAGATGGGTCAAGGGAGAGGTAGTGAGGGGAAGGAGAGAGGTAGAGGGCGAGGGGGAGAGGTAAGAGGAGGAGGAAGGAGAGGGAGGGTGAACTAGGAAGGGTGTCAAGGGCGGGAGTGTCACCTGTCACCTCCACAAGTTTACACCCTAGCCTGGCCATCCCTTCCCTTCCCTTCCCTTATCACCCTACCCATGTACCCTGTCGCCCTGTGTATCCACCCTGTCACCTACCCATGTACCCTGTTGCCCTGCCCATCCATTTTGTCACCCTACCAACGTATCTTGTTACCCTGCCAACCCATCCTTTCACCCTACCCATGTACACCATTGTCGCCCTGCCTACCCACCCTTTCACCCTACTCATGTACCCAGTCACCCTATCAACCCTCCCTGTCACCCTGCCTACCCACTTTATCACCTTACATTCTCTCTACATGCACTAACCCTCACCCTGTCACCCTGCCTACCCTCACTGTTATTATATATTAACTCTTCTTTCTGTATGTATTAACTCACACAAGTACAGCATGTCATCTTGCCTCTCCACCCAGTCACCCTACATTAAATTTTACTCTTGCACATACCATCACCCTGTTTATAGCTATACTGTCACCTTGTCTATCCATCCATCCTGCTGCTCTATCTATATGCACTCTTGCCACAACTTAAATGCACTTACGTTCACCCTGTCCAACCAATTTTATCACAGATCCTAGTCACCTAAAAAAAATATATATATACATGTATGTTATATAGTAACTACATACTTTCCCCATATTTTCTACCGTCACTGCACAATTCAAGACAAATGTAGTGTTGTCGTTCTGTCTGTTAATTCATCTTACACAATAAACGATACTAAAACTCATCAAACTACAGTTACTCACCGAAGCTGAATGGGTCGAGTTTACTACATGTTTTCACCAATTTTTCTGGATATGTGTCTTGTCCTTCACTGCTCACTCCCAACAATCATCACAGTGCCATCCTCATTCTTTCCACAATTGGCAACAACCATATCTGCCAACAGTGCCTTTACCCTCCTCAAGCAGTGCCAGTCATCGCTACAGTGCCACACTCTTTCTTTCCACACTTGACAACAACCACAACAGCTAACAGTGCCATCACCTTTCAACCACACATTTAGTCTAAAAACAGTGTCAATCATTCCACACATTTACCCTCCTAAAACAGTGCCAATCATTTCACACATTTACCCTCCTAAAACAGTGCCAATCATTCCACACATTTACCCTCTTAAAACAATGCCAATCATTCCACACATTTACCTTCTTAAAACAGTGCCACTATTTCCACACCTTGACCCACCAAACCTGCTTACCCTGGCCACACCTGTCGTGCTAATTGGAGATGGTGGGTGTTAATTGGGTGTGTGGATCACGTGGCTGGTTGGGCCGGACTGTCAGCCACACCGCCCTCCATTACCAATTAAGGTTCCCTCCATTTGTCACGCTCCTTGGGGAGTGTCACCCGGCCATGCCCACACCCACCCTTACTCTACAATATTTCCACTCACTTGGTTTACTCCCTCACTCTCTATTTTCTCTCATCACCTCTCTTTCTCCCTCTTACGGCACCTCCATTTCCACTATCTTCCTTTCCTCCCTCCCTCCCTCTTATCATTTATCACGTCTCTTTCCCTCCCTTACAACACCTCCACTTCACCCTGACTCTATTTCCACTCTCTTGTATTCCTCCTTCCCTCCCTCTCATCACCTCTCTTTCCCTCCCTTACAACACCTCCACTCCACCTTTACTCCATTACCACCCTCTTTTCCTCCTTCATTCTCTCATCAGTTCTCTTTCCCTCCCTCACAACAACACCTCCTCTTCACCCTTCCTTCTCAGACATAATACTTGTACAACAAACCACACGAATTAATACTTACGACGCAAGAAAATCCAAGTCGTCAAAGAAGAGTACTAAATAATAAGAGTATGAAGTGTTATGAATTACAACCTAAAATAATATAACCTTCCCCTATAATACCTTCATGGTTCTCCACCTGCCCCTCCTCCACAAACAAACATACCTGGAAAGAAGAGACAAACGTTAAAAAACTTGTGTATATTTTTATTTATTTTTTTATGGCTACCGACTGAAAAGAAACAAAAAAACTGTAGATAAATAAGAGTGAATGTGAATATATATATTTCTATACAATTCTCATAATTTACTGTAACACATGATAAGGCATAGTAATAACCAATACTTAAAAGAAGTGGTGTTCATCGAAAAAAAAAAAAAAAAAAAAAACTTAAAAGAAGTGGTGTTCATAGTATAGTTAGTATCGAAAAAAAAAATACTTAAAAGAAGTGGTGTTCATGGTATAGTTAGTATCGGGAGAAAAAAAAAAAAAAAAAAAAAAATTACCGAGCATTTGTTGTTTTTGTTCAAATGTGTCAGCAAGGAGTGGGAAAATGTGAGAGGATGACAGATGATGCAACAGGCAGAGAAAATGAGATACTGAGAGAAAAATTGTGTGAGTGAGTGAGTGGGAAGGGACGGAGGGAATGGCAGAGGGAGGGGAAGAGAAGGGGGAGGGAGGGGAAGAGAAGGGGGAGGGAGGGGCAGAGGGAGGGAGGGGAGGGGGAGAGGAGAAGGAAAAGCAGAGGGGAGGGGTAAGGAGAGTGAAGGGAATGGCAGAGGGAGGGGAAGAGAGGGGGGAGGGAATGACAGGAGAGGGGAGGGAATGGCAGGACGGGGGGAGGGACAGGGTGGGGGGAGAGTGGGGGGAGGGACAGGGTGGGGGGAGAGGGGTGGCAGTGGACACAACGCAACAGGTGCTTCCCTAATTATCGGGCATGACGTGGGTACACCTGTGGTATTACCTGGCCATCCTCAGGTCACACACACACACACACAAACATACTCACAAATACACATACATACTCACACACACTCATACATACTCACACACACACACACACACACATACTCACACATACTCACAAATACACACACACATACATAATCATAAATACTCACACTTACACACACACACATACTCACAAATACACACACACATACATAATCATAAATACTCTCACTTACACACACACATACATACACATACTCACAAATTCACACACATTTTTTTTATTCCCTGTATTTTTAATCCTTCCTTTCCTTCTGCTTTTTCTTTCCTTCCATCATTTTCTTTGTTCTTTCCTTGGTTCCTTTGTTTATTATCTCTCTCCTACCTCCCCACCTCTTCAGATCTTCCCTTTCTCCAAATCTAAACATCTTCCTTCCCTCTTCTCCTTCTTATCCCTCATTCCTGACATCCTCACTTCCCATTCTCTCTCTCTCTCTCTCTCTCTCTCTCTCTCTCTCTCTCTCTCTCTCTCTCTCTCTCTCTCTCTCTCTCTCTCTCTCTCTCTCTCTCTCTCTCTCTCTCTCTCTCTCTCTCTCGTAACCCCCATCCACTCCCCTCACCCTTCCATTACACTTCCTCTCCCTCCCTCTCTCTCTCTCTCTCTCTCTCTCTCTCTCTCGTAACCTCCATCCACTCCCCTCACCCTTCCATTACACTTCCTCTCTCCCTCCCTCCCACCAGCGTCTCCCACTTCAGGACAGGTGAGATCAAAACTAATGAGGAGGTGAAGGCGTGCTCCCCAGTCCCGTCAATTCAGGTGGTGAATGCCTGGACCCCAGAAATAATTGCTCTCGCTTGACGGGGTATTCAGGCGATCTGGGAAATAGTTAAATGGGAAACGGACATGGGGGGCTTAGCTGGCCAGATGTCGAGTGCCTGCCTGCCTGCCTGCCTGCCTGCCTGGTTGGTTGGTAGTTGCCTTTCCTATCTACCTACCTACTTGCCTGCTTGCCTGGTTGGTTTGTTGTTTGGTAGTTGCTTTACCTACCTACCTACCTACCTACCTACTTTCCTGCCTGCCTGGTTGGTAGTTATCTTACCTGCCTGCATGTCTAGTTGGTGCTTGCCTTGCTTGCTTGACTGCCTACCAAGTTATCTGGTTGTTGGTCGAGCTGGTCACACCAATAATATTTATCATAATACCACTATCACCACTATCAATTATACTATCACCACTTTCAACACCATCAATACACAACCAACACTGACACCACTAATTTCAACACCACCACTAATCATTTACACACCACCAACACATCACCACCACCACCACTACTAATCATTTACACACCACCAACACATCACCACCACCACCACCACTAATCATTTACACACCACCAACACATCACCACCACCACCACCACTAATCATTTACACACCACCAACACATCACCACCACCACTAATCATTTACACACCACCACCACCACCACCACCACCACTGACAACCAATACCAACTAATTACCCCTGACGTTAGATTACCAACTCCTCACCCTGACTACTTGTAATGAGCAAACCTACTTTATGCTGATTGCCAACTGAATAATACCCTACCAAAGCAGACGTCATTCCTACCTCATCTCCACTATCCTCCCTCCTCATCCCTACTCCCTCACCTCCCTAACATCCACTATCCCCTCCCCACTCCCTCACTTCCACTCACTGATCCCCTCCCCACTCCCTCACCTACACTACCCCCCCCTCCTTCCACACTCCCTCACCTCCATTACCCTCCTCCCTACTCCCTCAACCATCACCTACCCTAAGGCCCCCTGGTGTGAGAGAGAGTGAGAGATAGATTGAAAGATGCGATGTACGAGAGAGAGAGAGAGAGAGAGAGAGAGAGAGAGAGAGAGAGAGAGAGAGAGAGAGAGAGATACCCACTTGCATTCATTCCACAGCTGACTCCCGGAATGACTTGATTACTCTCCCTCACTCACTCTAACTCACTCTCTCTCTCTCTCTCTCTCTCTCTCTCTCTCTCTCCCAGTCTACTCTCCTCCTAACTCCTTCCTACCCTTTGTATTATTATTCTTCCTTTCTTCCTCCCTTCCCTCACTCACTCCAGTTCTCCTTTTCCTTCTGGCTCTCAAACATTATCTCTCCTTTCCCTATCATCACTTTTTCCTTCCTTCCTTCCTTCCTTGACCCTCATCATTAATTATCTCCTTTCCTTTCTTCTTTCACTTTCACGCCTCTTCTACCTCCCCTCATTCTCACTCACTCCTTTTCTATCTTCCTCCACTCCTTATATTCCTCCACAGTGAGAGAGAGAGAGAGAGAGAGAGAGAGAGAGAGAGAGAGAGAGAGAGAGAGAGAGAGAGAGAGAGAGAGAGGGTGACGAACACAGCCACTCCACCGTCTGATAAGGATGCAAGTGACGTCACACACACCCATACACTGGTGCCAATGGTCATGTGTTTATACGTCTCTCCTCTTATATTTGTCAACATGCACAGGCACCGAGAAGGTATATCAATGGTGTTGGTGTATGTATATGATCACTAACAATTTAAAAAGTTTCAAAATCATACCAGAAATATCAGCAAACGAATATATTACTGAGCATGGAAAAACACAGCCAGCCAGCTACCTTGGCAACCCTACCCAGCCACGGCCACAGACACGAGGGTAAACAAACACACACACACACACACTCTGGCAGACTGACTGACTGACTGGGACACACGGTTACCTCGACACAGTTACCGTCACAGTCTCTTGAGGGGATAGTATACTTCTAGTAAATTAGTGGGTCTTGATTCCTATAAAATTGGCCAAGAAACAGAACCAGATTAAAAAAATATATGGGTGACCTGTTGCTTGGACTAGTTTGGAGGAATGTTTCCCCTCCTTGTACTACTCTCCTTTTAATTAATCCCGTACACGACACTCACATGCAACTAAAAGATAAACAAAGGTGAAAAAATGCTCTCTTATTCTTTTCTTCAATTTACTTTTCTTCTTCCACCTCCCCACTGAAGAAGGGAGGAGGGAGGAGAGGGAGAAGAGATGGGGAGGGAGGAGAAGAGATGGGGAGGGAGAAGAGATGGGGAGGGAGGAGAGCAGATGGGGAGGCAAGAGGGAGGAGAGATGGAGAAGCAGGAGTGTGGTGAGGGGGGAGGGAGTGTGGTGAGGGAGGGGGGTGAGGGTGGTGAAGGGAGGACAGGTGCATCGTTCGTCGCCCGGGAACAACACAAAGACGCACCTGATTAAAATGGCACAGGTGAGGCGTGTAGGACCGACCGTCTGTTTGTTTGTTTGTTTGTTGGCACTAGTGACACGCTCCAGTAGCCTACCATCCAACTTAAGGGGGAAGTTTTATGTTGGTAAATCTGGAGCAACTGAATCATCCAAGCTATTCCAGGCAACAGAACACTATTATTTTGGCTCTTCTGGTCCTGTTTCCAAGCATACTTTGGAGGAATCAAGGCACTCCAATGTACCAAAAGTGTATTTACCTATACTTAATTTGGGGGATAGTATACTTTTGACACATTGGAGGGCCTTGATTCCTCTAAAGCAAGTCAGGAAACAAGACAAAACTATCAAGCATAATAGTGTCTTGTTGCTTGGAATAGTTTGGAGGAATCAGTTGCTCCAAGATTTACCACAACACTATACACTGTACCCTACGGTAAAAATACCTTCAATTAAACATGATATTCCTAATTGGTCTCGTACTCCATTATTTGTGACCCATATATATTTATTTATTTATTTTTATTTATTTATTTATATATATATATACTGTACAATATTTGGACGTTATAGTTGTTGTCTAATTAATAAACTATCAAGGTCATTTATATTATACAGTAGACTTCTAATTAATGACAGGTGTGAAGTTCTGGTGGCCTGGTTTGTTTGTTTGTTATCTTTATATATTCTCAGTTACAATAAAAAGAAAATATGGAGAGTTTTTGTGGCATGAAATTCCACCCCCCCACCCCCCAAAAAAAAACCATTACATGGTAAAGTGGAAAGGATTAAGGGAGCTAATTCACTTTTGTTACATTGGAGTGCCTTGATTCCTCCAAAGTATGCCAGGAAACAGGACCATAGATTAACAAAAATATAATGGTGTCCTGCTGCTTTGAAAAAAAAAAATAATATGAGGTTGCTCCAGATTTACCAACAGTCTGGGAGTATTATGTAGTCAACAACAACAAAAACAAAAACAACAACAACAGGCTTCCACTACCACCTCCACCTTCAAGGCATTTGATTCCACCTCCAAACAGCACGAGACAACAACAACCCCCCCTCTCTCTCTCTCTCTCACGACCCCCTCACCCCCCCCCCATCCTCATCCCAGCGACTCGAGGGCAGCAAAGGCAGGTGCAGGTGTGTGTGTGTGTGTGTGTGTGTGTGTGTGTGTGTGTGTGTGTGTGTGTGTGTGTGTGTGTGTGTGTGTGTGTGTGTGTGTGTGTGTGTGTGTGTGTGTGTGTGTGCAGTGGGGGTCTTTTGTCCCATCTGGCCCTTGCCTCCAATACTGGCCTTTTTAATTACTCCAGACGCGCCTAAAACTTCAATAATCCCGTGTAAAGTTGGCTCATCAGGGGGAAGGGGTGGAGGGGGAAGAGGTGGAAGAGGAAGGGGGTGGAGGGGAAAGAGGTGGAGGACGAAAAGAAGAGATGTGGTGGTGGTGGTGGATGGTGTGAGTGTGAGTATGAATGTTGGTGTATACTGGTGGAGAAATAGTATTGGTGCTCTGGTGGTGATGTAGTAGTGGTAGTGGTGGTGATGATGAAGTGGTAGTGGTGGTGATGAAGTGGTAGTGGTGGTGATGTACTGGTATGGGGATGTTCTGTAATAATAATAGTACTCCTTCCTATTTACATTCCCTCCCTGCCATGCTGATTCTCTCCTCCTCCTCCTCCTCTTCTATAGTTTTCCTCACACCCGATTCAACCTCTGTCCTCTCCTCTCACGCCTCCTCTCCTCCTCCCCCCCTCTACCTGTCTGTCTGTTTCTCTGTCTGTCTCTTCACGCTACGCCAAGCTTCTTCCAACTCTCATGTCCATTTTAACCCCCCCCCCCCTCTCTCTCTCTCTCTCTCTTTCTCTCTCTCTCTCTCTCTCTCTCAGATTTTCCGCATGATCACCTTCGTCACGCCCATTTACACCCTCCACTTCCCCCGCCCACCATCCCACCCTCCACCCATTGCCAACCTCTCATCCCTCCCCCCCCACCATGCATCCCATCCCACACGACTCGCTACGCCCACTCCCACCCACCCACCCAACCAACACCCACTCACTATCCCAGCCCACCACCGGTATTTTTAACTCGTTCCATCCCGCCCACAACACTTATCTTATATATCGTTATAATATTCACTTCAACCCACTCACTCCTCATTTCACTCATATCCTCCACCCACTCATTCCCCAACACCCACTCTCCCATCTAATCCTCCACCTACTCACCCACAATCCTGCCTTCCATAACACCCACACACCATCATCCCCACTCCACCCACTCAATCACAACACCCACCCTCCCATCTATTCCTCCACACACACACGTCTCCATCATCCCTCCTTCCCCTCCTCCATCCACCCCCACACACTCGTCCCTCTACACTTGCCTTCCTCCCTCCCCACCACCACCACTACGGAACCTGGAATTAGTCTCCTCGCTTCATTTGAGCCTACGGTGGGTGTTTGCGTCTGGGTACAAATTGGATTCTTGTCGCTTTCCAAACACGGACTGCCAGACTGTCTGCCTCCCCCCTCTCTCCCTCCCTCAATGACTGACTGACTGCCTCCTCCCTCCCTCCCTCCCTCCCTCAATGACTGACTGACTGCCCAACTAACCGTATACTGGCGCCATCTTTAGGACACATTCATCATAATTTCCCTAACCCATGCAACTTAACCTAACTTAACCTAACTTATCCCAACCTCTTTCTCTCTTTCTCTACACACACACACAGCCTTCCATCCCATGCACCCTGGCCAAGTGAGTACCAAACCAATCCTCCTGATGCCACACACACACAAATCACCCCAAAACAACCCCATCTCTTCACGTAGATTTTGCCAGTATGTGTGTGTGTGTGTGTGTGTGTGTGTTTGTGTGTGTGTGTGTGTGTGCTGTAGAGGCTTTGTCACCCTTAATGGCTTGTAACATAAATCACACTTACCATTCTTCATCACTGGTGTATCGTGCAATTTTCAACATGGACGACTCAATCTTCATCAACACCCTCTTTATAACAGGCAAAATAATGCACATTAAGTCAGGTAACTATATGGTATCGTTACTTTATATAGTAAATAAAGTATATAATAGTGAGGTAACATTAATAATAGGAAGCATTATAAATCACAGTAAATTCAGCTTACTGAGTAAAAGTACACGATAGTACAGTTAAGTACATAACGCTATATATATACAAGCAAAAAAATCTTGCTATTTGTAAAGTTCTGTTTAAAACATTACGGTGTATAAAGATAAATATTCATGTATGTTTTTTCTTGATTTAAATGCGTCTGTGAACATGTCAAGAGACTCGGGTAGATATTTGATTCCTCCAAAGTATTCCACGAGACAGCACCTACAGTTGGACACAGGAATGGGTGGTACAGCCCAGGTGAAATGATACTTGTCCCATTTGAGTAACCAGTGTCTATTACCAGGTACATACTTGCTTTTTATTACCATCCTCAATACTGACTTCTGCCCCTAGCTGTGTCTCCAATTTCGCACTAAGGAACTTGATATTGGCAGAAATTGACCATCCTTCACTTGGGCTGTATCACCCATTCATGTGTCCAACTGTACACGAGTTACAACACTGTTTCGTGACACAGTTTGGAGGAATCAGTAGCCACCAATTATTTCACCCTCCAGCATCACCCTCTCTTCAATCTTCCCCACACGTGTCTCGGGTTGACAGAATGCATGAGTTTTACGACCACTAGTATATTTTGAGGCCAATCAGAGGGTCAGTAGTAAGTCATTGGTTGTAATTATCACTCATTTAACTCACATTACGTCACCATAATTAATGTGCCCGGTGATATATTGGTGTAATTAAGGCATAAATAATAACATGAAGTGACAGTCATTAATATCAACATTGCACTATTGATCTTTCCACTAATACCAATGGCCTTTGCTTCACTATCAATGCACCGTGTTGTTAATATTATCATTTTATTTTTATATTTTAGTGATATTCGGTGATTTTTGTGATGGTCAAACCTAATAAGCACTATTTTATCTCACCTCCCTATAACACACACACACACACACACACACACACACACACACACACACGTCTTAAATATTATACTTGAAGAAATGCCTTAAATGTATATCATATAACTTATGATATTATATAACGTTAGTATGTGTAATAAATGGTATGGTGTTATTACAAGCATAATTAATATTTAAGACTATTAACGATTTGCGAGTAAATAAATAACTATACTAACTTTTCTGGCGTCGGTAATAATCGTCTGGTGTTAGTCAGACGTTCGTTAATAGGAGGAAAGTTAGTAATTTTCCCCTTCATTTTGTTTTTTTCTCTCACCCTCCGTTTCTGCTATCCTCTCTCTCCCTTGTGTCCTATTTTCATATATATATCGTACTTCTTATTTCTTCCTTCGCCTATACTCCGTCCAGTCATTTTCTTTCTTCCTTCCTTCCTTCCATCCATCCATCCATCCATCCATCCATCCATCCATCCATCCATCCATCCATCCATCCATTCTCTATATTCACTAATGTGTTTTATTTTTTCCTTACCTTTTCTCTCATATATTTTTTCCCTCACCCTAACCACTTATGGGGAGGGATTGGTGGAGTAGCAGTGGGGGAGATTATAGCACGGGTGATTACAAGCAATTAGCGGGAGGGAGGGAGGGAGGACGGAGGGAGGGAGGGAGGGAGAATCTGGTCAGTGTGAAGCATGGAAGGAGGGAGGGAAGGAGGGAGGGAAGGAGGGAGGGAAGGAGGGATGAAGAAGGTGGTTTGTGTGAAGGTGGATAAATTATACTTGGGAAAATTACGTGAAGAGGAAAGACTTGAAGGAGAAAGAGAGAAAAAGGAACAGAGGGAAGGAGAAAGAGAAAAGGAACAGAGGAGAAATATAGTAAAGAGGAGAAAGTGAGAAAAGAACAGAAAAGAAAAGTCGTGAAAGGAAGGAGAAAAATAAATAGAACAGGGAAGGAGAGAGAGAGAAAGGGAAAAGAGAAGAGAGAAAGGAACCAGAGAAGAAAGAGAGAATGGAAACAGAAGATAAAGAGAGAATTGGAACAGAAGAGAAAGACAGTAAAGGGAAAGAGAGTGAAGAGTAGGAGAGAGAAAGTGAACAGAAGAGAAAGACGCGAAGGGAGAAGTATACGGATGGTGGTGGTGGCCTGCTATAGGAAAACATGGAATGGAGTGGAGTGTGGTGTGGACAGTGTGAGAGTGGAGTGGAGTAGGGTGTGGTCAGTGTGAGTAGAGTGGGGTGTGGCCTGTGTGAGAGTAGAGTAGAGTGGAGTGGAGTGGGGTGGGGACAGTGTGAGTAGAGTGGGGTGTGGTCTGTGTGAGAGTAGAGTGGAGTGTGGTGTGGTCAGTGTGAGTAGCGTAGGGTGTGGTCAGTGTGAGTAGCGTAGGGTGTGGTCAGTGTGAGTGGACCAACCCAGCTAGGCACCCTCCCTGTGTACCTTCACCTGTCGTCACCAGCCCTAGCTCACTCCCCATTGCACCCCTCTCCCCCCCCTCCCCACCCCCATGCACTACTTGTCCCCCCACCTCCATCACCACCATCTGTCCTGACCCACCCTGACTCCCTCACCCTCTTCATTCACCAAGCAATATTCCTCATTCTTTCTTTCACATCACCTATCCCACAAACACCTCATTTTCCATTCCTCTATACTGTATACCTCTTTATCTTACCTTCACCTTCGCACCCCATACCTCCATATCTTACACACACACACACACACACTGGTGGGTGAATAATGGGAAGTATGGGTGATCGACTGAAGAGGAACTAGTATAGGATTGATGGGTGACTGGTGTGGGTGAATAAGGACCTGGAGTGGATAGATGGGTGAAGAGGAGATGGGTGAGGAGTGGGTAGATAGAGGATGAGTGGCACGTCCAAGTGATCGAGGCCCCACTCTCATCCCTCAGCCCCAGGCAGTGACAGCGACATGCGGACGGGACGGGATATACGGGACGGGAGAGGAAGGATGAACGGGGCGGGAAGGGATGAACGGAAAGGGGCGGTGTAAGAAACGGGGCGGGAATAGATGAACGGAACGGGGAGCGGGGCTGAACGAAACCGGGCGGGGTGGGATGAACGGAACGGGGCTGAACGGAATGGGGCGGGGTTGGGATGAACAGAACGGTGGGGGGGGGGCGAGGCTGAAGGGGATAGAAGGGTCAGGGATGAACGGAACGGGACGGACTGAAAGAATAACACTGGCGTTATTAATAGTCAATGATAACTGTTATAATATAGTGTGTGTTTTCTTCACCTTCCCCGACACACAATGATCCACAAACACCAAATCTTATTAGTATTCAAACACAACTAATCTGTGTTTGTAGTTCATCCACCTCTTATTTTTCTCTTTCCAATCTTGAATTTCCTCCCCTCAAATTACCTTGATTTTCATTTCTAATTTCCTTTTATTTTAATTCATAATTTTCTCTGATATTCATATCTAATTTCCCGTTATTTTCATTTCTAATTTCCCCTTATTTTTATTTCTAATTTCCTCTCTCTCTCTCTCTCTCTCTCTCTCTCTTTCCTCCGATAATATTTGCCGCAAATTGAACTGATCCCGGTGTCCGCTGAGCCGTGCCACCACTAATGGCAGACGCGTAATGCAATTTTACACTCGGCGGCGATGGTGACTCCCTGGGTGGTGGTGGTGAGGGTGGTGGGGGTGAGGGTGGGGGTTACTCCCTCACTCTTATAGTCCTTCATTCCTTCCTTTCTTCCTTTTTCCTTCGTTTTGCCCTTCATCACTCTTCCTTCCTCCTTCCATCCCTCTTCCTCTTTTCTTCCTCTCTTCATCTTTCTTCCTCCCTCCCTTTTCCTCTTTTCTTCCTTCCTCCATCCCTCTTCTTCTTTCCTTCCTCCCTTCATCCCTCTTCCTCCCTTACTACCTCTCTCTTGGTCCGTCCTCCCTCCCTCCCTCTTTCCCTTCGTCTTATCTCCCTCCCACACACCCCTCCCTGATTTCCTTCCTCGATTTCTTTCCATCTTTCCTGTCTTGCTATTTTCGTCTTTCCTCGTTCTGCTGCCTTCCTTTTCTTATTCTCCTTCTTATCTAACTCCATACTTTCTTGCCAATTTTTCATATCTATAAATATGTCCATATCTACTTCCTGTTTGTGTCCTTTACTATTTATTCTTCTCTCCTGATTCACGTCCCAGGAGAAAATTAAATATCCATCTTAAAATAAATTCTCTCGGCACAAATAAAGACGAATAAAAATAACACATGTGGTCCTTCTGTTGTCACTTGGATTCGTACAGACAGACTCCAGAGATTATCACCAAAGCTACAATGTGAGTGACACCGAAACTTTGTGGGTCAATCAATGTGTGTGTGTGTATAGTCTACCGAGATGGGGGGGGGGGGGGGGCGGAGCAAGGAGTGGGAAGGGGGAGCTGGGGGGGGGAGATGGGGGGCGATGGGGAAACTTAGAACATCCTATCATCGTGTTGGTGGGGCGGGGCGGGGTGGGGGGTTTAGAGAAGGGGAGAAAGATGGTATGAAGGAGGGGTGTGGGTGGGGGGTACACTCTGTCATCTGATTGTTCCCCCCCAACTCATGCATCTCACCCCCACCATTGACTCTCAGGACAGAAGGGGGGGAGGAGGAGGGGGAACTTCTAGTAACCTGTGTATAGGGGGATTAGGGGCTACAGTATTTCTATTGTAAGGGTCCAGCAGGGGTTATAACACTAAGGGAAATACTTAACCTTTGATACAAAAATACAACAACATAGAAAATACAACACAAAGACTCTCTCCTCCACCACCACCACCACCACCTCCCTCTAAACCTTCTGGCATTATGATGTATAGAGAAGCTTAGGAGGTGGAGGAGGAGGTGGAGGAGAAGGAGGAGGTGGTGGTGGAGGAGGTGGAAACTGGAGGAGGAGATGGAGGAGACTGGAGGAGGAGGAGATGGAGGAGGAGGAGATGGAGGAGGAGACTGGAGGAGAAGGTAGAAACTGGAGGAGGAGGTGGAGGAGATGGTAGAAACTGGAGTAGAGAGTTGGAGGAGAATGAACAAGAGAAAAGATAGGGAGGAAACTGGAGAAGGGGAATCTGTTTGGAAGGAGAGGAGGAGTTGCCTGGAGGGAGAGACTGGAGGGGCAGGAGAGGGAGAAAGGGGGGCAGGAGAGGGAGAAAGGGAGGAAGGGAGGGAGGGAGGGAGGGGGCTGGAGGTGGAGGTAATGAAGCTGAAGGAGGAGTGTCGAGGGACTTGAGTTGAGGCTTAAGTCCACGATAAATAGATAGAACGAAGAGGCCGAGTCTGAATCTCTCTCTCTCTCTCTCTCTCTCTTACAGCGAGAAAAATAATACTAAGTTCATTTCTCTTTGGATAAAGTTAGGTTAGATTTGATTGGGTTGGGTTAACACACACACCTAAATGTTACTAAGGAGTTTGTTTCATGGGGTGGTCAGGAGGAATCAGAAGCCTCCAGTTTTCATACACGATCACAGGGCGCTTAGGGGGATAGTTCAGTGTATAGGTATATATGGAGCAACTAATTCCTCCAAACTAATCCAAGCAACAAATACACCATTATTTTTATTCATCTAGTCTTGTTTCCTGGATACTCTGGAGGAATTAGGGCGCTCCAATGTACCACCAAAAGTGTACTAGAGGGTTTAAGAAGGAAGTAGTGTTGGTAAATCTGGAGCAAACGATTCCACCAAACTATACCAAGTAACAGATACACCATTACTCTTGTTCATGTGGTCCTGTTTCCTGGCATACTTTGGAGGAATCAGATCACTATAAAAAAAAAGTGTACTAGAGGGTTTAATTAATGAGATGTAAGCGTTCACCTGCGGTCCCAGTCCCTCCCCTCCGCCCCCCCCCCACCACCACACTCGGCCAACCACCTGCCATTACCATCCACTCATTGTACCACTATCACGGTTCCATCTCCATTACCCACACTTAATACCGCCTGTCTGCAGTCTGGCGAGGCCCTCAGTCACAACTACGTCCCTTATGCAATCAATACATACACACACACATACATACACACATACATACATATACATACATACATATACAGACACACATACATACATACATACACACACATACATACATACATATACACACACACATACATACACACATACATACATACACACATACATACATACATACATGCATACATACATACATACACACACACATACATACATATACATATACAGACACACACACACATACATACATACATATAAACACACATACATATAAACACACATACATATACACACACTTTTCTACTTTTAATTTTATTCATGGCTTATTTACAATTTACAACCCACTTTTTCTATGGTATAAATGTTTATATTGTGGCCATTGTTGTACTAGTATAAATTTAGTAGTATTTACAAGGATCTAAGTTCTAAGGAAACCGGATGAAATAATAATAATAATAATAATAATAATAATAATAATAATAACAATAATTTCACTATTCAGGTGTTCCGTGGTTATGAGATGTTGGTGGTGACTGCAGTACACTAGTGATACGTAATTTCTGACCCAACATTCGAACCCAGCTCCTTTAGGTGTACTGGGTGGGGTAATTGAGGTATAGCAGGCGATTCGAAGCTGTCTACTCCTCACACTCTGGTCAGAAATTATGTATCACGAGAGGTGTACAGCCACAATCAAATATCCTAATCAGTAACACTATCCTTCCATCGTGCAAATAAATCAGTATCATATCAATATCAATATATAATCATACAACACCTTATGTCAATTATGAAAATCCTACACGAGTTGTTCTTTATTACCAAGATATCAACAACGATGGAAGGAAAAGTGTCGGTAGACATTTGATTGTGGCTGTACCTGCCTTTGTTGAAAACCCAGAACCCATCCACCCTGGGCCCTGAAGCAGACATACATACAAACAGACAGACATACATACACACAGGCAGGCAGACAGACAGACATACATACACACAGGCAGACAGACATACATACAGACATACATACATACAGACAAAGTAATGAGGGAGCGATGGTCTAGGCACAAACACCCCGATGCTTCATACCTTCTGACGTCTGGCCTGGTGGGCACAAAAACACCGCAACAAAGTGACTTATTAAGGGGAAGAGGGTCATTCACTTGTGTTACATTGGGAGTGCCTTGGTTCCTCCAGAGTTATGCTACGAAACAGGATCAGAGGAACAATAATAATGGGCGTTTCCAACTTTCTCTTTGCCTGGAATAGTTTGGAGGATTCAGTTGCTCCAGATTTACCAACACAAACACAATTTTTCCCTTAACGCTACCATGACGCTGCTTACTACCTACCACCCCCCACCCCCTACCCACCCCGTCCCTCCTCCTTTCCTACTGTACAGTCCAGCTCCAAGAAAAGTTCCCTCTCACATTCTACCCACTCAAATACTAGTTCTCTCAAAGTCCTTCTCAAAATATAATAAAAAGAATAAAAACTTAATCAATACATAATAAGGGTAATATAATAATAATAATAATAATAATAATAATAATAATAATAATAAAATAGAAATAATAAATGAATGATTAAAATCAATAATAATAATAATATAAATAGTCATCATTAACAATCAACTTCCGAATCGTTATCTTCATCACTCATTATCATCACTACTCTCATCATCATAATGTATTTATTCTCTGTCCAATGTGTGTGTATACTCCCGTCCTTCATCCCCCAGTTCAGGACAACAGGGGACAAAACAAAGAAAGAACAATCGACTAAGAAAATGTGTTAGTGTGATGGACGAAAGAAAAAACAGACGACGAACGAACAAAATGTATTAAGTGTGATGGATGAAACAAAGAACAGACGACTAAGAAAATGTGTTAGTGTGATAGCTTTACTAACTGAGAAGTAATATAAACATAAATTTCAAACAATCTACAACATTTTAATATCCGCAACTGTACACGGGAACACTAATAATAAATAATAATAATAATAAAGTGCACGTGTGAACAAAACTGCTATATCATTCGCTGCTATACTGAATTAACTGGCATAATACATGTAGCCTAAAGGTGTGATGGGTTTTGTGGCTTCACGCATGTATATGTGATTGGACACAATAAATAGTTGCCATTTATATTTTCCCATTAATTAACGTTTGCAAAATCTCTATAATAGTTACGCATTAATGAAGAGCCCCGGGTCCCCGAAATGAAACTTATAACGACAATGCTGTGCCACAAAACACTCCATCCGTATTGTCTGCATCCATAGCCTCGTTCAGTGGTAATACCCGCAAAAAAAAAAAAAAAAAAAAAAAAAAAAAAAAAAAAAAAAAAAAAAAAAAAAGTGGGCAATAATTTACGAAGTTTTTTTGTTCTCCTTCGAACCTGAGTCAATTCCCTTCCTCTCTTTATGTGTCCCTCAATTTCTTCTTTTTCTTTCGTGCTTGGTGCTCCTTCTCCCTTGTACTACAGGGTCTATCTGGCCAAGCACAGTCTGCCTCCACAGTCACTGTTTATGTGTTTATCGGTAACCTCCAAGTCTCCTCAAAACCCAAATATTTACTCCTTGTTACGGAAAAGGATATAACATTAATGAAGAGTAAGTAACATAACACCTGACTTTGAATAACACTTGATAACTTAAAAATCGAGTAACACCTGACGATTTAAACTCCCCAGCGAGTGATCCGAGTAGGTTAGGCAGGAGTAGAACAAGATTAAGACAGCCTTGGAGTAGAGCAGCACATTAATATAAACGACGTCCCGGCCACCGTGAAATGCGATCACATCCCATCACTTATAATGTGAATGCGGCTGGAGAATGGAAGCCAAAAGTGCGTGAAACAGGATCTGGTGTGACAATTGAGCTGCGGCGGCTTTGTAACTCACTCCACACACTCCATCTCTCGTCACACACTCCACCTATCACTCACACACTCAACACACTCTACCTCGTCACACACTCCACCTCGTCACTCACACACTCAACACACTCCACCGCGTCACACACTCCATCTATCACTCACACACTCCATCTCTCGTCACACACTCCACCTTCAGGCTCGTCACATTATTTTTTAGCTGGCGAAAAAACCCGACTAGCTTACACTACAGACCAAGCTATTACTCTGGTCTCTATTGTCATTGTACGAGACTTTTGTTGAGGGCTGTTCATAACTTTTGCTTCTTGGTCGTCCATACGTATTCCTCTCTCTCTCTCTCTCTCTCTCTCTCTCTCTCTCTCTCTCTCTCTCTCTCTCTCTCTCTCTCCTAGCAGAGTATAAAATTCCCGGTTACACAATATTTGAAAAAGGACGAACAAATAAAAGGGGAGGCGGAGTTCTATTATATATTAAAGACGATCTTAAACCAATCCTATTATCAAAGCCACATATTGATAACGTAGATACACTATATATACTCATTAGAAAAAATTGTGGGGTGAAACTTTTGTTAGCTTTATTATACAGACCCCCAGCCCAACCAGTACAAACCGATCGTGATATCTATGAGCAATTAAACGAAATTATTAACACGCAACATTCCATAATTCTTGGTGACTTTAATTTACCAGTAACAAAGTGGGGAGAACCGTTATCAGCTCATTATGGTCAAGATCTTTACACTAACTTACAAGAGAGCTCCCTTATCCAATTTGTCAACAGCCCAACTCGTGGAAATAACGTTCTTGACCTAGTATTTGCAACAAACGAAGACATGATAGAGAATACTAACGTAGGTGAAGAATTTACCAATAGCGACCACCGCATAATCACTTTCAGTATAAATTTTAACAAAAGCGACATAAAGTACAGCTACGAAAAAATCCCCGATTTTAGAAAAGCCAATTTCAACCAACTCAGAGCGATACTAAAAGAAACCGACTGGAAATGTCTGCGAGACACTATTGACATAAATACACAATGGAACTTTTTCACTAATGCGTACACAAAAGCGGTCAGGGATAGCATACCATTAAAAAACCGACGTTCAGCACAAAATTTAAAGCCCAAGTGGTGGAGTAAAGATATAGCCGACTGTTTACGAGCCAAAAAGAACGCCCATAATAAAGTAAAAATCACAGCCAATAATGACGACCGTGCCAAGTTTACAGACTTACGAAGAAAAGCCAAAAAGTTAATCAAACAGAGTAAAAAGGAAATTGAAAAACACGTTGCAAATCAGAGTAAGACAAACCCGAAAGAGTTCTACAGTTATATTCGACAAAAGAAAGTACTTACGTCAACTATCGGTCCAATTCTTGATGAAAATGGGGACTTTACGACAGATGAAGAGCGAATGAGTTGTATCCTAAATACTTTCTTTGCATCAGTCTTTACTATAGAAAACCCTAACGATATACCAGCTGAAACAACAGTCCAAAATGAAAACACCGAGGTTTTAAATAATATCAGCATAACAGAAAATGACGTAATCAAATGTATTGATAAATTAAATGTAAATAAGTCACCTGGGCCTGACACGATCTCCCCTCGCGTAATAAAGGAAGCTAAAAGCGAAATAGTAAAACCTCTGACTCTGCTATTTAATTATTCTTTACACACTGGAACAATACCTGATGATTGGAAGCTCGCTAACGTAACACCAATATTTAAAAAAGGCAGCAAATCTTTACCTAGTAACTATCGCCCTATCAGCCTAACCTCAGTAGTATGCAAAATGTTAGAGACAATCATACGAGATAAACTTACAAATCATTTAGAGGAAAATAACTTACTCAGAGACACTCAACACGGTTTTCGCAATAAACGCTCTTGCCTAACGAATCTATTAGACTTTTTAAATGACATTTTTAACGAATATGATAAGAGTAAAGCAGTAGACATAATTTATCTAGATTTCCAAAAAGCCTTTGACAAAGTTCCCCATAAACGTTTAATAACTAAATTAAAATCTCACAGAATCCAAGGCGACACCGTAAGATGGATAGAGAACTGGCTAAGAAACTGTAAACAACGTGTGGTAATAAATGGTAAATCATCTAATTGGACTGGCGTTACGAGCGGGGTGCCACAAGGGTCAGTTTTAGGCCCAATCCTTTTCCTAGTTTACATAAACGACATAGATGAAGGTCTCTCATGCATAATATCGAAGTTTGCCGATGACACTAAAATTGCAAATACAGTACTCACTAACGCACAAACTAAAGAAATGCAAGATAATCTCGATAAATTGTCAAATTGGGCGAAAACTTGGCAAATGTCCTTCAATGCAGATAAATGTAAAGTACTCCATATCGGACATCGTAACGTAACTGCAAACTACTCGTTAAATGGTAATCAAATTAAAAGCGTGGATCAAGAGACAGACTTAGGGGTCACAATATCAAGTAACCTAAAACCCAGTCAGCAATGTACAGAAGTAATTAAGAAAGCAAATAAAACTATCGGCTTTATTGGCAGAGCATTCGAGTATAAGTCTAAAGATACAATCCTCACTTTGTATAATTCCTTGGTCCGTCCCCTTATGGAATATTGTGTCCAAGCCTGGTGCCCGTACTACCAGAAAGATATAGTAAAATTGGAACGAGTCCAACGTAGAGTTACTAAAATGATACCATGTCTACGAAACAAAACGTATGAAGAGCGGCTAAATAAATTGAATCTATTCCCATTAGCACAACGTAGATTGAGAGGCGACTTAATCCAGGTATTCAAAATAATCAAAGGCATAGACAATATGGACTGCAACAAATATTTCAATATCGATCAATCAAACTACACGAGAGGTAATGGCTGTAAAATCATAGGTAAATCTTTTAACTCACACGGATCCAAGAATTTATTTTTTAACCGAGTCGTCAACTTATGGAATGGGCTTCCCCGTAACGTAATAGAATGTAACACAGTAGACAGCTTCAAACGTCGCCTTGATAAACACCTTGCATCTAATCCCCGACTTTCGATGTTTACTAATGAATAATTTTTTACCCATTACAGGTGGCAAGTTAGCCAAATTTCAACTACTTTCTATCTTTCCTATAAAATTTCCTTGTGGAGTTTTCTCTACCAACTCCACAAGGTTCTGACTCCTAACTTTATTTCCAGTACGGCTCAGGCCGGAGGGATTGGAGGGTGGGGAGAGAGCCTTCTACTTTGCTATCCTTACCTACGACTATCACTGGGGAGATATTCATTCTCTACCAGTAACCTTCTAATCAGATCACCCCGTGTGGACCGTAAGGTCTGTTGTGGTCTGTGATTCTATGTAACTCTCTCTCTCTTCCATTCCTACGAGTCAGTCTTCTCTCATTTTCCCTACTTAATCCCTCCCATAGAATCATTCTTCCCTTTTCCCTCCCTTCGTGTCACTCTCCCCCTTTCCATCCTACGAGTTATTCTTCCCCTTTCCCTCCCTTCTTCCCCCTTTCCACCCTACGAGTCACTCTTCCCCCTTCTTTCTCTCTCCCCCCCCCCTTCCCCAACACTCCACTGGTCGAAAGGTCTGCCCGGGGCCACATTTCGACCTCATAACAGGATAAAGGAGGGTAAATGTCCGTGAAGGAGACGCAGACGAGGCCACCACAGGATAATAGCCTAGCGTCCCTCAACAATTCCCGTCCCAACCACCAACAACCAACCAATCATGTTAGTGCTAAAGTATAACAACAAATACTATGGGATGAATTATAAACACTTCATCGAGGAATAAACTCACTCAACTCATTTTACAAAGGAGTACGAATTGAGCGACGAAGATTTTTTTACTCGAAGCAGTAGATTAATAAGACGATCCTATGACTCTTCCAGTTTTTCTCTTTCATTCCAGGATTGTCTGTAAAAGCTACATACAGACATATAATAAACAGACAGATGTGTTAGTGTCCCGCCCAGTATATTTTTGCTGGTACCAGTTCTTTAATTATTGCGTTTTTGAAAGTTAAGCAAAGGTAACACAGAGAATTATTACTGTAAAAAAAAAAACTCCAGCTGTTAAATGATTCCTTACATCGGTTCGAAGCCCAAGAAATGGTAAAGGGGTCTTGTCTGTGATTCTATTTCATACCTGAAGACACTGTAAAATCTTGTTTCTCAGGGACACACACACACACACACACACACACACACACACACACACACAGCCCCACACGCTCCACAACACCCATTGAGAACCAAATGAGCGAGAAGCAACCGATAAAGAAGAGGAAGAACTTGTGGTGGTGAGATGGAGAAAACCTCTGACACAAGAATGACCCACAGACCTTATCACAACCAGAGGGGGCAGAAGGGAGGGGGGCAGAAGTGGGGGGGCGACCCATACCTTCCCTATCCCTGTATTCTTGTCTTATTGTTCAGGTGGGCGAGTAGCAAGATGGGTAAGTAGGTGCGTGAGTAGGTAGATCTGTAAATATTTGGGTATGTAGGTGGATGAGTAACTAGATGGGTGATTAGGTCGGTAAGTAGCTATATGGGTAAGTGGGTATGTAGTTGTGGGTATGTAGTTGTGGGTAAGTAGATGGGTTGGTGGGTGATGAAAGACGCCTGAGAGAGAGAGAAAGAGAGAGACACACACACAGAGATAATTTTTTGTTATAATCTATACACCACATAAATAAAGATATCGTTGTGCATCTACACTATACTAACTACACTTATAAATTCCCCCTCCTCTCTTATACTTCTTTACACTGTTACTTAAAGCCCTCACTCTATATATGACTGTATGTAGTCTGTAAACACGTGATCAATAATTCCCACCCACCACTCAAAGATTTATTAATTCGACTGTATCAAATATGCATGGGTGGTTGGTTGGTTGGTGTTCGATCGGTGTAGTCAGATCCTGTGTGTGTGTGTGTGTGTGTGTGTGTGTGTGTGTGTGTGTGTGTGTGTGTGTGGTTGGTTGGTTGGTGTTCGATCGGTGTAGTCAGATCCTGTGTGTGTGTGTGTGTGTGTGTGTGTGTGTGTGTGTGTGCGTGTGTGTGTGTGTGTTTGTGTGTTGACAAAAATAATCTTGCCACTGATATCCTCTAAACCATCCCGAGACACACACACATGAGACACACACACACACACACACACACACACACACACACACACACACACACACACACAGTCATATACTTTCCCTACAGTTGCTCTCTCTCTCAAGGGCGTACAGGAATATATACACACGCGCACACATACAAACTAGTCTCTAAGCGCAATACGTTCGTGAATTGCAAAATCAATCTAACTGGCACCCAGACACACACGCACATTCACTATAAACGTACACAAACAGACTTCTCACTCACTCTTTCTCTCTCTCTCTCTCTCTCTCTCTCTCTCTCTCTCTCTCTCTCTCTCTCTCTCTCTCTCTCTCTCTCACATACATACACACACTGTACTCGAAGGAAAACTAAGTATGCACATACAAACACGCAAACAAGCACAATGAGAAACGTAATTACAAAATCAATCCCTAACCAGCGCATACACACACACACACACACACACACACACAACACTGACCAACAGCAAGCGTAGGAAGACAGGACAGTAAGTGCACACACACACCAGCTACACACACACACCAGCTATACACACACACACACGCACCAACTATACACACACACACACGCACCAGCTATACACACACACACACGCACCAGCTATACACACATGGGAGTCTCAGTACTGGGAACCTCTTTCTCTCTATATACCTACACACCAATTTAACTCCCTCTATCGGTCTAACAAATTTCTTATCTATCTATATCGAGCTATCTTCCTATCTATCTATCTATCAATTTCCTATCTATTTACAAAGCTGTCCGTCTATCTAACACTCTACTATCATTATTTACTAAGCTATCTATCAATCTGCCAATCTCATATCTATTTACAGAGCTGTCTATCTAACATTTCTATCTTTATAATTATACACAGCTATCTATCTACCAATTTCCTATATATTTCCTGAGCCATCCATCTATCTATCAATCTCCTACCTATTTTTCTACTTATCTATCTATCTGTTTATCTATTTTCCTATCTATTCTTTTGTTTACAATTTTCCCTCTTCTCTCTTTTCGTATATTGTATTTCTATTTAACACAACTTTCGTATTTCTCTTAATTATTGTCTTCTCTTTCCTCTCCTCGTCATTCCTTCTATCATTTATTATTTTTTATTTCCCCTCCTCTCTTCATCTTCTTTTTCTTCATCCCTACATTCATCTTTTCTCCTTTCCTTTCCTCTTTCCTTACATTATTTCCTCTCTCACTCTCTCCTATTTTCCCTCTCGTCATATTAATCCTCCTTCCTTTTCCATTTTTTCTTTCCTCCTCCCAAACCATTCTTTCCCTTTTCATCTCCCTTCCACTCCTACTCTTTCCTCTCTCTCCTGTTTTCATGTCCTCTCTTTCTCACTCTCCTATTACCTAACATTTTTACCTCTATCTCTCTCTCTTTCTCTCTCTCTCTCTCTATCTCTCTCTTTTTCACGTAAATTATCCTTTATTTCTATATATCCTCGCTATTTACTCTCCTCCATTCTCCCTCTACACTCTTCCTTTTCCTCTCATCCACCCCCTCTTCCTCCTCCTCTTCTCCAATTTTCCTCTCTCTCTCTCTCTCTGTCTATCCTTCCCTGCCATCATTTCTCCTTCACACTCTTTCTCTCCTCAATTTCTCCTTCACACTCTTTCCCTCCTCATTTTCTCCTCTCCCATACACTCCTTACCCTTTTATCTCTCCACCCTCCTTCCCAAACCGCTCTCTCTCTCTCTCTCTCTCTCTCTCTCTCCTCCACTTTCCTCTCTTCTTTCTCCTGTTTATCATTCTCTCTCTCTCTCTCTCTCATCGGTTTTCATATTTTTCTCTTTACTCCTCTCTCTTCCCTCCACTTACCATTTCTCTCCATCTTACTTACTAACCTTCTCTCTCTCTCTCTCTCTCTCTCTCTCTCTCTCTCTCTCTCTCTCTCTCTCTCTCTAAGCTTTAATTCAGAGCACCTCTCCTCTTACACGTTCACCGCCTCTTCCTTCCACCTCTTTCACTCCCATCCCTCTTGTTATCTCTCCCTAGTGTGTGTGTGTGTGTGTGTGTGTGTGAAAGAGAGAGAGAAAGAGAGAGAGAGAGAGAGAATGATTGGTAGCAAAGATAAAGCAAGTGAGACATACATACATATATACATACATGGACAGGCAGACTCTGTGTGTGTGTGTGTGTGTGTGTGTGTGTGTGTGTGTGTGTGTGTGTGAAAGAGAGAGAGATCGCGAGGAAAACACATAGAGAACGTGTGTTTCTGAGATGGAAAGCGTGTGTATTGCGAAAAGAGAGAGAGAGAGAGAGAGAGAGAGAGAGAGAGAGAGAGAGAGAGAGAGAGAGAGAGAGAGAGAGAGAGAGAGAGAGAGAGAGAGAGAGTTGGAGAGTATGTCTGTTTGTGAGAATGGGGAAGAGTGTGTGTGTTTGTTTGTTGGGTGAATTGAGAGAGAGGGGTTGTGTTTGTGTGGGATAAAGAAGCATAGAAAGTGTGATTGTTTGAGAGAGAATGTGTGTGTGTGTTTGAGAGAGAATGTGTGTGTGTGTTTGAGAGGAAAGGGGTTGTGTTTGAGAGTGTGTGTGTTTGTGAGAGGAAAGGGGTTGTGTGTGTGTGTGTGTGTGTGTGTGTGTGTGTGTGTGTGTGTGTGTGTGTGTGTGTGTGTGTGTGTGTGTGTGTGCGAGAGAGAGAGAGAGAGAGAGAGAGAGAGAGAAAGCGTGTGTTTGTGAGAGGAAAGGGGTTGTGTTTGTAAGAGAGAGAGAGAGAGAGAGAGAGAGAGAGAGAGAGAGAGAGAGAGAGAGAGAGAGAGAGAGAGAGAGAGAGAGAGAGCGTGTGTTTGTGAGGAAAGGGGTTGTGTTTGTAGAGAGAGAGAGAGAGAGAGAGAGAGAGAGAGAGAGAGAGAGAGAGAGAGAGAGAGTGTGTTTGTGAGAGGGGGAGCCGACGTGGGCTCTCTCCTCTCCATCCAATACCAAGCCTTTGATGTCTGTACTGCTTCCCTCGGGGCACTGGCTCCCCCTAGCCCCCCAACCCCTCCTCCTCCTCCCCTCACTCCTCTCCCTCTTACTCCTCCTCCTCCTCTCCTTCCCCTCACTCCTCCTCCTCCTGCTGTCCCCTCTCCTCCTCTCTCTCACTCTCTCTCTTTCTCTGTCCCTACCCTCCTATTTCCCTTCTCTTTCTCTCCTCTGTCCCTACCTTTCCTCTTGCCTTCCCTACCTACCTTCCCCTCCAGTACCACTCACTTTCTGTCTCTATCTCCCCTCTTTCTTCTCTTCTCTTCTATTACTAACATCTCAGTCCCTATATTTTCTCTCTGTTCCTTCTTCCCCTATCCATATCCTTATTCCTCTACCGTTCTCTTTCTCTCTCTCTCTCTCTTGAATTCCCTTCCATCGCTGTTAATACTTTCCTTCACCTTACTTTCCTTCCCTCTATTCCTGCATACTTCTCCTCCTCTTTGTTCCTTCCTTCTCTGCCACTGTCCATACTCTCCTTCCCTCTGCCGTTTCCTCCCTGTACACCTTCACAACAATTTCTTCCCTCGTTTTATCAGTTTTTCCTTCCCTCCCGTTTTTTGTTTCTTATGCCTTCCTTACTTCTTATGCCACCCCTTCTCTCTCTCTCTCTCTCTCTCTCTCTCTCTCTCTCTCTTGTATTTCTTCCCCTCACTTCCTCTCCCCTCGTTCTATCAACTTCTCGCTTCCCTCTCTCTTCACCACCTCTTCTCTTTTCCTTTCACCAACACTAAAGTATCTGTAGTTTTATATTTCTTTCATCACCACCAACTTCAACACCAAAATACGGTAATCATTAACAACATTATCACCAACTTAATACCTCCACCACTATCACCAGTATTACCACCATCACCACAACAACAACAATCAACACCAGTCCTCCACCACTTCCTCCACCACCACAACTACACTCACCACCACCACCATCAATACCAACCACTCCACCACCACTACTACTACTACCACCATCAATACCAACCACTCCACCACCACCACCACCACCACCACCACCACTAGCACCAATGGGACTGCACCTTTAATATGACCACCACCACCACCACTACCACCACCACTACCACCAACGCTCTGATCTAATTTACCAACATAATCGCCACGACATTCACTCCTCCTTCACCACCGTCTTCACATCACTCATCACCGACACACACACACACACACACACACACACACATTTGTCATTACTCTGGGCAGTCAGTTAGTTCATTTTACTTTTACAAATGACGGAGCAACAATGGTTAAAGTACCTGTGAATTGTTTGATCTCTCTCTTTCTCTCTCTCTCTCTCTCTTTTTTTTTTCTCTCTCTCTCTCTGTCTTTCTCTATCTTTCTCTCTTTAAGTAATACAATACAATATAAACAGTCAAAGCTGCATATAATATTAATGGTAAATAATTATCTTTAATGTTCTGATAAGTGTGTACATACTGTAAGACAATAACTCTCCTTTCACTTAAATCCTAAAGAAAATAATTACATTTCCTGGCTGTAGGTGCGTACAAGTGGTGATAAATCCAACACAAACTTCATATTGTATTCTATTGGGGATACAAATAAGGGTTCTTGTGTTCGTGTATGAAAATAGGAGGCTTCTGATTCCTCCTTAATATGCCACGAAACAACCACCTTCCATATAGGTGGCGTTTCGTGGCAATATTTGAAGGACTCATATACCTCCAATTTTCTGACTCCATCACAGGGTCCCTTAAGTGGAAAGTACAGTGTTGGTAAATCTGGAGCAAACGATTCCTCCAAACTATTACAAGCAACTGAACACCATAATTTGTGTTCATATGGTCCTGTTTCCTGGCATACTTTATAGGAAGGAATCAAGGCACTCCTAATGTAGCAGAAGTGAATTACCTCCCTTAACACACCTAAGACTGCATACAAAAGGTCAACAAACCCTTAAAACGTACACAGGTGAGTCGAAACATTCCTTGGGGCTGTAAATGTATATGAAAAAATTACTATAACTGTATATGAAAAAATAACTGTAAATGTATGAAAAAATATTGTAAATGTATATTAAAAAAATACTGTAACTGTATATGAAAAATATACTGTAAATGTATATGAAAAAATTACTGTAAATATATATGAAAAAATAGCTATATAAATGAACCAGAAAACTTGACAACAAAAACACGTGGATGTAAATACACTCACTGACCTAAAAGTGTATACATGTAGTTATCACAGACACGTGGTAGTAATTAGAGTCGTATGCAAGAACATCTAAGGTGTTGACGAACGATGGCATGGTGCCGGTACGATGACTTCATAGATACACTACTGAGCCATCGTACCCATACCACGTCATTGTCAACACCACGAATGATGTTCTTGCCTACGACATTTAAGCGTATACACGTGGTCAATACAGACAGATGCCGGGCCCTCTCCTCCCTTCCCCATCCATCCACTCCCCTCCCTTCTCAACCCCTCCACTCCCATACCCTCCCCTTCCCTCTGCTCCCATCCCAACCCTTCCCTCCCATCCCCTCCCTTCCCAACTCCTATCCCCTCCCCTCCCTTTCCAACAACTCCTATCCCCTCCCCTCCCCTTCCCTTCCCTCCCTCAAGCTTATTTATGCAAATGTAGTGGCGGCTAATTATGATGGTGCTATTGTGGCCCCGGCGCGATTATTCTCAACAAGAATGGCCGACGCTGACAAGTCCACCCACCAGATAGATAATTTACCGACCGGGGATACACTACACCACATCTTTAAGGGGTTACTAAGAGGGGTGTGGGGTGGCGGGGAGTGGGGGGAGTGACGTTATGGTTTGTGGGAGGGGGTGGGGGTTACTGATGGTTTGGGCGGGTGGGTGGGTGGGTGGGGATGGATGTCATATAGCGCGATTGTGGAAAGATACACAAATGAAGGGAGAAGCTAGGGCGTAAATGTAAAAATAGTGAAGGTGGGCGGTAAACATGAATACTGGGCGGGAAACGTAAAAAAAAAATAGTGGGTGGGTGAAGCGAAGTGGGCGGATGGAAGGGATTCGAAGGTGGATTGGGGTACAGATTATGGTGCAGTAAGTGACATGGGGTGGGGGGGAGGGAGGTTTGGGGGGGGGGGGGGAGGGGAGGGTGTTTATATATACTGACGAAGGCAAAAGATGGGTGGCGAGATGAAGGGTAAGAAAGAAGAATCAGATGAGGAACAGGAAGTGAAGGAAAAGGAAGAGAAGGGGAGGAGGATGATGAATGAGGAGGGGAAGGAAGACGTAATGAAGGGGAGGAAAAGGAAGAGGAGGGGAGGAACAGCAAGAGGAGGGGAGGAAGATGAAAAAGAAGAGAAAGATGAAAAGGAGGTAGATAGAATGATGAGGAGGAGGTGGAGAGAAAGATGAAAAGGAGGTGGAGAGAAAGATGATGATGAGGAGGTGGAGAGAAAGATGATGAGGAGGAGGTGGAGAGAAAGATGAGGACAAGGTAAATAAGTTGAGGTAGGTGGAGATGGAGGTGGAAGCATAACAATGACAAACACTACTGTAATTAATACTGAACTCTTTCCTCTCCCATCACACACACACACACACACACACACACTCTCTCTCTCTCTCTCTCTCTTTCTATCTATCTGTCTGTTTCGTTCACACACACAAATACTCTCTCTCTCTCTCTCTCTCTCTCTCTCTCTCTCTGTCCCGTTCACTCACACACACATACACAAGCTCTCTCTCTTTCTCTCTCTCTCTATCACACACACACACACACACATCGACCAAGCTGTGCACGTATTGGCCTTCAAGATGGTGAGAGCAGAAGGCACCCCCCCCCCCCCTCCAGTACACACCACATTTACACACAATGCCACCAGGCGCATCACACCCCGGGGGCATACAGTACACACACACACACACACACACACAAACAATAATGCAGGTACCGGTACACATGCATTCTCTTATAGCCTAGACAGAAGTACACAAACATATATATACTGTATAACAAACAATAACAAGTTTAGTTCAGAGAAAAGTAATGTGTGTGTGAGAGAGAGAGAGAGAGAGAGAGAGAGAGAGAGAGAGAGAGAGAGAGAGACAAGAGGGGAAGGCTACAACAGGAAGGAAGTGTAGGGAGAATATACGAGAGGAAATGTGGTATATTTATAGGACGGGAACGAACGGAGCACCTCGGTAAAAAGGGAATGTGTCAGACGAGAGGTGAAGGAGACAGTGGTGGTGGTGGTGGTGATGATGATGATGGTGTGGGTAGTGGTGATGTGGGTAGTGTGGGTAGTGGTGGTGTGGGTAGTGGGTAGTGGTGGTGGTGGTGGTGGTATCGTGGAAGAGTAATGGTGGTGTTAGTGATAGTAGTAGTGGTGGTAGTGGAGGTGTTAGTGGTGGTGGTGTGGGTGGTAGTGGTGGTGTGGGTGGTAGTGGTGGTGTGGGTGGTAGTGGTGGAGTAATGATGTGTGGAGATGAGAGAGGTGAGGGTGGGGTAGAGAAGTGGTGATGGGAATGAGAAAACAATAATTATAGGGAGATACACAGACGTTGTTGACGAAAGACGAATTGGAATAATATCACGAGTTCAGAAGATAACATAAAAGAGAGAGAGAGAGAGAGAGTAAAGGTGATGGAAAAGAGAGAGATATACAGTAAAACGAGAAAGAAAGATGTTAAGGAAATGTGAAAGTTAGTTGGTGAAGAGAGTATCAATGGAAGGAACGACAAGTGTGATGGAGTAGCCAACATGTGAAGTGAAGTGTATGGCAAGTGTTGTTAGGTGTGATGCACTTGTACAGGTGTGTGGGACAGGTGTTCAGGTGTGTGTGTGTGACAGGTGTACAGGAGTGTAACACTTCCATAAGGTTCCTGCCGATCTGTATAACTTAATGGGTTCCATGCAAGTTTATTTATTCAAAAATATTTGTTGTTACTATTACTACTATTATTATTATTATTATTATTATTATTATTATTAATATTATTATTATTAATAATAATATTATCATCATCATTAATTATAGCCTAGCATATTTTTTTATCATCAAAACACAATATAATTTTATTTCAAGGTGTGTGGTTTATTATTAAGATATTCATATTATTTTAATATTATTATTATGATCAGTTGTAGAAGTAGTATCCCATTAGTAGTAGTACGGTAGTAATAATAGTAGTAGTAGTAGTAGTAATAATAATAGTAGTAGTAGTATTGTATTAGTAGTAGTGTAGTAATAATAGTAGTATTTTCAAGAACATATTTAACCACATTTTTCGTCACAGACCTGAGCTTGGTGGCCTCCTGTGCCTGGCAGAGTGTAGCATGCAGGGAGAACGAACGACAGGTGTGGGCACAACGCCAGCACCACCACTACCACCAATAGCACCAGAGACACACACATACACACACACTCACCTGTAAACAAAGAGAGAAAGAACAGCATTAAATGTTTGTTTGCACAGGAGAATATAATGTATATATGTCTTCATTAACTTACGACGACATATATCTAACTTGCAACTAAGTATCTCCTCCATTGTGCAAATTATAATGCAACAGTGAAATGTTATATACACACAGATACACACAAGTACAGTAGCCATCAAAATCTATCATCCGTATACCTGCTCTCCTTGCTGTTAAGAAAGTAAATTGAATTAGTTTGGTGATTTGGTGAAAAGAAAAATATTTGTACCCAACCCATCAAACTGCCGAATCACCAAACTAGTGAATTGTAATGTATGTGAATATAACCTGACTTTTGGTACACTGGAGTTTCTTGATTACTCCAAAGTATGCCAGGAAACAGGACCATATTAAAGGGGTAATTCGCTTTTGTTACATTGGAGTTCCTCGATTCCTCCAAAGTATGACTGGAAACAGGATCAGCAGAGCAAAAATAATGATGTTCTGTTGCTCGGAATAGTTTGGAGGATTCAGTTGCTCCAGAAATAGCAACACACAACTTCCCCCTTAACAACAATAATGGTGCATCATGGCCTGTTGCTTGGAAATGTTTAGAGGAATCAGTTGCTCCAAATAGCCTACACCAACATGCACACTTACCATTCCACCTCGTATCACACTTAAGTAGTTTTGAGTAGCTTCCAGTGTTTACATATTTATCTGTTTTGATATTTGTGTGTTGTATATACATTTTTTTTTAGTTTGCATCACATTTGACAACACAATACCAAAAAAACAACACACTACCAAAAAACGAAACAAAAAATGAAATGTGTATATTCGCCAACATAAATAATAAACTCGTCTTGTGTTAATCGTAGAACATGACCTAAGTTGCTGTTAAGAGGTTACATAATTTATAATCTTTTAAGTTTTCACACACACACATCAGTACGTACTATTTCTACACCAACTACTACGGTATACAGTATAGGTAGAGTCGTCGTCGTCAGCTGCTACGTAGTTTGGGGATGAGTATGTTCTTGCTCAGACAATAATAATAATAATATATCACTTTTTTGGACATAATATAAGTTTCCTTCTCTCGTTCTCACACCTTATAAACTTAATCCACCTCCTCCCCCTCCCCCTCCCCCTCTTCTTCCTCCTCCTCCTCTTCCTCCCCCTCTTCTTCCTCCTCTATGCACCTGTCACCTCTTTCGTCACCTCTACATACATTCCTGCACTCGGGTTTTTGTTGCTTTCTGTTCTATCTACGAGTGTGTGTGTGTGTGTGTGTGTGTGTGTATCCCAAGGTGGCTTTATCGTCTGCTATCTCGACTCTTGTGTATCTTTCTTCCCCTTCCTTCACTTCCTCCTTCCTCTGACTCGCCAAATTTCTCTTTTCTTATTCTTATTATGATTTCATACTGTATCATTCACCGAGTCTATTTATATTTTTCCCTTGTATTATATGTTTAGTTCCTTCATTAACTCCATCTGGCTTCATTTCACATCTACTTTTCCACCTCATTATGTTTTTTTTTTTTTCCTTCTAGTCCTACTTTCTTCCCATCTTCCCTTTTCCTTTCTTCCCACCTTCTATCTGCCCTTCTG
>JAWZYT010006481.1:0-7500 GCA_034508575.1 Petrolisthes manimaculis | reverse complement strand
GGTGTAACAAAGTCTCATCACAATACAATAACACACTTCGACACGAGCGATGAAATAATTTAGATATAAACATTTTGTCGGTATTATTAGGAGCAATGATAGTGGCAATGAATTATGGTAATGATAGTCCCAGAATTAGCCGTGGGGATGGTGGAAATTAATTATGGTAATGATAGTATAAATAATAGTTGTAGTTCTAGAGGGTGTGGACCGTAATGATGGTGGTCATTAATTATGCTAATGATGGTGAGAGAATTAGATCCTATGTATGTATGTATGTATGGCTATATGGTGAGTTATAGTGATGAAAGATATGAGAGGGAAATTATTTAAGTTCACTATTATTATTATTATTATTATTTTCATTAGGTATTATTTTTATTATATATATATTATTATTATTATTATTATTATTATATATTATCATTATATTTTTATTTCATGTGTTAGAGTGACGATGGACGTGGGAAGGAAGTCATCTGAGTTAGTTATTATCCTCGTGTGACTTAATTTTCTATTAGCCAGATGAAGGGTTAAGTAGCAATGAGAGGAAGTGACTAATTTTACGTTCCTTCATTGTGTTGCAGATTATAGTTATCGTGTTGTTGCAAAAATGGACCTTAGTGGTGGTGTAATGCCTTGATGCTGGTACTTATGGTATGGTGACTGTATTTGTACATAACACACACACACACACACACACACACACACACACACACACACACACATACTCCTCCCCATCCCCACCTCCCCTTATTCCCTCCAATACTTCCACTTCTGCATCTTTTTTCCCTTCACTCTCGTCCTCCCTTACCTTCCACACCTCTCCAGACCACACCTCCCTCCCAACCAACCAATCAACCAACACCTCACACACACACTTCCTCCAACTATCTCACCTCTACCTCCTCCCTCCAACCAACCAACACCTCACACACACACACACACACACACACTTACTCCAACTGCTCCACCACCTCTATCTCCTCCCTCCCTCTCTCCAAACAACCAACCAACCAACCAACCAACACCTGCAACATTATCTCAATAAATCGAGCAAGTTTACAGAGCCGGGCAAGAAGCTGAGACGCCGCTGCCACCCGTTTATTTATAGCCCGCCGCTGCTATAAACAAAGTGGCCACTATTATTTACACAAGCCCTGATTACCAGCCTCGAACCGTGTGGGGCGGGGTGGCGGTAGGAGTAGGAGTGGGAGTGGGAAGGGAGGAGAATAGATGTGGTGGGATGGGAGGAGGTGGGGTGGGGTTAGATGAGGAAGGTAGGGAGGTAGGGAAGGGAAGGGAAGGGAAGTGGTGGAAGTAGAAAGGGATAGAGTATAGACTTGTGGGGAGCTATAGGGAAGGAAAATGAGAGGTAGACAAGACAAGGAAGGACAACTAATATACCTTATAGAAGGTTATTCAAGGCATCTAAGGGAAGAAGTGTGGTGGGGAGTTAGGGGTAGACTCTGTGTGTGTGTTTGGGGGGAGGGAGGGGGATATGAAGAGATGGTGCAGGGTATAATAAGAGTGAATGGGAGAAGTGGAGACAGTAGGAGTGTAAGGGGAAACATGGAAGACGATGAGGATGAAAAAGTGGGGAGAGGAAGGAAACGGGGAGAGGATGGGGAGAAGGGGAGAGGATGAGAAGAGCAGGGAAAGGGGGGGAGAAGGGAAGAGGATACTGGTCAGGGAGAGAGGGAGGGGGAATGGAAGAGGGATACTGGTCAGGGAGAGAGGGAGGAGGAAGGGAAGAGGGATACTGGTCAGGGAGAGAGGGAGGGGGAAGGGAAGAGGATACTGGTCAGGGAGAGTGGGGGGGAGAAGGGAAGGGAAGGGAAGAGAGGAAGGAAGAAAGGAAGGAAGTTTGGTTTAGACTTTAGATGACCAGTGGATCATTAATTCTTGGACGACGTGAGTTTCCGGTACCATTTTAAATATATATATATAGTTTATCAATAGCACAAGTGAGTGTATGATATTATATGACGTATTGGCTGCTGCTGTTTCTGGGTTAAATGAGAATGTTTTTAATTAATAACTTTAGGACGTCAATATCTCTTCCCTCAGACAAGATAGAAAAGAATAAATCGCCTGGTCACAAAGAAAATGCAAAGTCCAAACGAAGGAGTAACGTAGATGTAACAAGGAGAGAAAATATCCTATCAAAGAGGTAATTAGATGGTTACTGACTCTTATTATCATTATACTACTACAAGAGAGATAGAAAGGAGAGATGGGAGAAAGCACAAGAGAGATAGAAAGGAGAGATGGGAGAAAGCACAAGTGAGATAGAAAGGAGAGATGGGAGAAAGCACAAGAGATAGAAAGGAGAGATGGGAGAAAGCACAAGAGAGATAGAAAGGAGAGATGGGAGAAAGCACAAGAGAGATAGAAAGGAGAGATGGGAATAAAGCACGAGAGATTGGGGACATGACCACAGAAATATTTGACCCAGTGAATGAGAATGAACGAAAGAACCACAACAACCTAAGAGAACCAAAACAAACAAGACAAGAACCACAAGTACCAGAACAGAGAAAAGCAGAATGGGAACCAAAACAAACAGAAGAGAAGAACACACACACACACACACACACACACACACACACACAACAACCAGAGACGAGATCAACATGAAGCAACAACGCGGGTGGCGGCCTTCCACAACACCCCATTCTGAAACACACACACACACAGCGAGAGCAAAAACACTACCTCCCTCCACCAGCAGATAACGATACACAGAGAGGCAGATGTAGGGACAAATGCAAAACAATTCTCCCACTATTATTATTATTATTATTATTATTCTTTTGTTGGTGAATTGGAAGGTTTCTGATTCCTCCAAACTATGCCAAGAAACTGATTCCCTTGTAGTACCATTGAGGGCGTCTGTTTTCTGATATAGTTCGGAGGAATCAGTAGCCTTCCACTTTACGAAAAAGAGAATCTCCCCTTAATTAAAGTTTCTATACATTTGAGTCAATGGTTCTTAAATAATCACTCCTATAGTATATTGAACCTATTTCAGTCCATCTCTATATCTATTGAATCGTAATGGGAAGTACAGTGTTGGTAAATCTGGACCAACTGATTCCTCCAAAGTACTCCAAGTAACGGACCATGCACCATTATTTTTTTATATTCTGGTCCTGTTTCGTGGCATACTTTGGAGGAATCAAGGCACTCTTCTAATGAACCACAAGGACACTATCCCCTTAACAGTTTCTAAAGGGTGGGGTACGAACTGCTGACCCCAACTGTACATGATGGCAGCAGCAGCAGCAGCAGTGGAGGTGAAAAAAAAGCCCGATCTGACGCGACATAAACTTTCGCACTTTGTAAATTATGTTGTTTTTCCCAGGTGCCAGACACGTGGGGAAGGGGGGGGAGGGGGAGGGAGAGAACGTGGAGGGAAGGAGAGAACGTGGAGGGAAGGAGTAAAAGGGGGAGTAAAAGGGGGAGGGAAGGAGGAGAGGGAAAGAATATGGAAAGGAAGGAGAAAAAGGGAAGGAGAAAAAGGGGAGGGAAGGAGAGAATGAAAGAGGGTATGGACGAATGAAGAACAGGAAGAGGCCGAGGGAAGGAAAAGGTTAAAAAGTGAAGGATAAGAAGAGGAAGACGGAGAAGACGAGAACAACAAAAATAAAAAAGGAAAGGAAAAGGAGGAAGGAGAGACAGATTAAGAGAATAAGAGGAAGATGATAAAGAGGACAGGAGAGGAAGATGATAAAGAGGAGTGGAAAATGAAGATAGGAGAGGATAGGAAGATGAAGAAAGGAGAGGAAGATGGTAAAGAGAGAAGAGGAAGATAAAGAGGAGAGGAAAACGAGTTAGATAATAAAGAGGAGAGGAAGATGACGAAAGGAGAGGAAGATGATAAAAAAGAAGAGGAAAACGAGGAAGATGAAGAAAGGAGTATGAAAATAAAGAGAGGAGAGGAGGACGAGGAAGGGAGTAAGTTGGAAGCATCACAGGCTCAAAGGGGTCGCCAAAAATGCACACACACACACACACACACACACCCTTTCCTTATAAATTTCTGCAGCACGCAACACAGCTTCTGCAGAGGGCGTATCTGCACGAATAAACTCCTGCAGAAGGTGTAAGTGTCTGAATAAACTCCATCCCACCTGCCTGCCTGCCTGTGTGTGTGTGTGTTTGTGTGACGTTGACCTTGCACATGCACCTACATCAACTTCTGAATGGTCGACCCCACACACACACACACAGAACACACACAAAACATCCATACACACACAAAACATACATACACACAGAACCCAACAAAACACACACAACACATACATACACACAAAACCCAACAAAACACACACAACACATACATACACACAGAGGACACAACAAAACACACACACACAACACACAACCAAACACACATACAAGTTTTCAAGGAATGGCCAGGTGGTTTGGTTGGTTGGTTGGTTGGTTGTCGGTTCTCCCATTTTCCCTGCTCCATTACCCACGGCCACCCACACGTGCCCCAGGGAACCCATTACACATACCTCCCCACCCCCACCCCCACCCCAACCCTACCCCACCCCCAACCCAACCCTACCCTGTGCTTACTGCTACGTTTGTCACCATTGCTTACTCTAAGGTGGCGTTACACAGGCCAATAATGTCTGTCTGTATGTCTGTCTATATGTCTGTCTATATGTCTGTCTGTCTGTCTGTCTGTCTGTCTGTTTGTCTGTCTGTCGCCTTCAACCTTTCGCTCCTCCACTATTTCTAACCATTTTTGCTCTGCTGTTTCTATCTACCAACTTTTGCTCGATATTTTTTCACTCTTTTGCTCTGTAGTACCTATTTCCGTTCGCTTCTACAACTTGAGAGAGAGAGAGAGAGAGAGAGAGAGAGAGAGAGAGAGAGAGAGAGAGAGAGAGAGAGAGAGAGAGAGAGAGAGAGAGAGAGAGAGAGAGAGAGAGAGGTACTTATGAAGTGTGGTGGAGATGAAAAGTTTTTGTGGGGTGAGGGAAAAGAGTATTGTTGAATGAATATATGCAGTAGTAGTGGTGATAGTTGTAGTTGTGATGGTGGTTGTAATGGTGATGATGGTTATATACAGTGGTGGTGGTGATAATTGTGGTAGTGGTTGTGAGGGTAGTAGCGATGATAATATAGTGAGATAGTTACAGTGTTGGTGAGGATAGTGGTGAGGTGCAGAGTGTTAATGGTAATCAGATGGTAGTGGTGGCAGGCAAGGGTGTCAGAGTAGTATTAATAGTAGTTATGGTAGTGGTGGTGGCAGATGTGAAGGTAGTGTAGAGTTAGTGGTGGTGGTGGTGGTGGTTATGGTGGCAGTGATGGCAGGCAGGGATGTCAGTGTAGTAGTTGTTGGTGGTGGTAATGGTGGCAGTGGTGTCAGTGCCAAGCCAGGAGTGCCGCCAGCATGACTCACGAGTGCCACTTCCTGCCTTCCCATCCACCACCACCACCACCACCACCACCAAATGCCTCCCTAACTTCCCATCCTGTCACCCCATCTGTCTCTTCATCCACCACCACTCTCACCACCACTATCATCAACAATAAGAAACAGATTAAGTTCCTCCTCCATCACCACAGTCGTCTCCCTCACTCCCCTTACTACTACCAACCTCAAAATCACTACTACTACTACTACTACTACTACTACTATTACTACAAAACTCTCACTCATTTCTGTCCAAGTATCATGACACTATCACCACTTATTGACTCATATTCACTCCTCTCTTTGTCAACCAACACACACACAAACACACATGTACACACAAACACTTTTACTTTAACGTCACCAACACATGATTTCACACATTCCTTCCTACCACAACCACCACCGTAATCGTCGATACTCTTTTCTCCCCATTAATCACAGCCATCATCCATTCAATCTCTCCTCCACACACACACACACACACACACACACACACACATTAGCTGAGGCCTTTCGCTTGCAATGACGTATCAACCCAACCCCTCCTGAAATATCGTAGTAGTAGCAGTAGCAGTAGGAGTAGTAGTAGTAGTAGTAGTAGTAGTAGTAGTAGTAGTAGGAGTAGTAGTAGTAGTAGTACTGGGTTCTGACAGTGCAACAATTTCAATATAAGAATGGCTTAAGTTAGCTTCGTGTGCTTGGGTGATAAATCGATTCTATACTTAATGTCTTATCTAATGTAAATAAGCATAGCACAAGCATCAAACCATCTAAGATAACACCAGACTTTCTTGTTAAAAAAAAATATAATTAATCGCACATGCATACATAGAAGTGAACTTTATAACCCAATGCAACATAATCAAGCAAAAATAACACACTCATGAACGCACACAAACACACACACACGCACGCACGAACACAAACACATTCATTGCCTTGCCACCACAGCCAACCACCACCACCACCACGCAGTCCACACACACACACACACACACACACGTTTTAGTTACCGTACCAGATTTCACGGAACTCTGTAACTCAACCCTAAAAACACTTGAATAACTAACTACTACCCGCTCATATACACACACACACATACACACACACTCTCTCTTTCTCTCTCATAAATAACTACCACCCACTCATACAACAATCTCTCTCTCTCTCTCTCTCTCTCTCTCTCTCTCTCTCTCTCTCTCTCTCAGCACTAGAATAACTAACTACCACCCACTCATACAATCTCTCTCTCTCTCTCTCTCTCTCTCTCTCTCTCTCTCTCTCTCTCTCTCTCTCTCTCTCTCTCTCTCTCTCTCTCTCCACATTTAAGTACCCCCACATAAAGCACACACTCACAACTTGAACTACATGCCTGTGTATGTGTGTGTGTGTGTGTGTGTGTGTGTGTGTGTGTGTGTGTGTGTGTGTGTGTGTGTGTGTGTGTGTGTGGTCCTGCACGAGTGTATGTTAATCAGACACACTGGGCTTAAAGGGGCTAATTCATTTTGGTTACATTGGAGTGCCTTGATTCCTACAAAATATGCCAGGAAACAGACCTGATGAACAAAAACTATGGTGTTCTGTTGCTTGGAATAGTTTGGAGATTGTTTGCTCCATATTTACCAACACTGTACTTCTCCTTAATTATGGGACCTTGTGATGTCGTCAGAATATTGGAGATAAATGAGTCCTTCAAATATTGCCACGGGACACCACCTGTATGGAAGGAGCTTGTTTCCTGGTATATTAAGGAGGAATCAGAAGCCTCCAATTCTCATACACGATCACAGGGTCCTTATTTAAATCAACTGTGACATTGTAGCCTATATCTTTTTGGATATAGTTTGGAGCAATTAATTTCATCCATATATACCAATGTCATGTAAATCATCTTTTTCAATAACTGGCCTGACATAAAATTTTGTGTATTTTTTTCCTGAAGGTGTTGCCGAATTATTGCACTTGACTGTACATCATTCGTCCCATCTCGCAAAAAAAAATAAAAATCTATTAAAACTGGAAGAAAACTCCCAAAATGCCAGACTGAAATTTAAAAC